>CAUYQG010082104.1:0-22202 GCA_963574415.1 Tarsius wallacei
GCGTGCGCTACCACGCCCGGCTAATTTTTTGATTTATTGTAGAGATGAGGTCTCGCTTGCCCAGGCGGGTCTCAAACCCACGGGCTCAGGCAATCCACTCACCTCAGCCTCCCAAAGGCGTGGGATTACAGGCTGAGCCACTGAGCCCGGCAAGTAATCATTAATTTTAAGTTTTAGCTATGATTTCCTTAAACATCCAACTGCACTGTTACCTTTTTTAGTTTTAATTTTAATTTTAGAGTTGTGGGATACATGTGAGGATTTTTGTTTGTTTGTTTTATTTTACATAAGTAAATTGCTTGTGGGTGCGGTTTGGACTTTCAGTGAACCCTCTCTCCCCCTGGTAGTGGACATAGTACCCAGTGGATGTTGTGTGTCCTTTATCCCCCCTCCCTTCCTTTCTCCCCCTGCTAGTAATGTGTCAGTTGTTCCTGTCTTTGGCTTATGTGCCTAATGTTTGGGATCTCATGAGTGAGAACATGTGGTATGAAGTTTTCTGTTTCTGTGATACTTCACCTAGAATGGTGGTCTAAAGCTGCATCCATGTTGCTGCAAAGGACGTTTTTTGTTTTTTTTTCTTTTTTATGGTTGCATAATATTGGATTGTGTATATGTAGAACATTTTCTTTAACCAGTCCACTTTTGATGGGCATCTGAGTTGGTTCTATGTTTTTGCTATTGTGAATAGTGCTGCAATGAACATACACATGCAGGTGTCTTTTTGGTAGAGTGATTTATGTTCCTCTGAATATATTTCAAGAAGTGGGATTGCTGCTTTTCACACTGCTTTTCACAAAGGTTGAACTACCTTACATTCCTACCAACAGTGTAAAAGTGTTCCATTTTCTTTTTAGCTTCGCCAACACCTGTTGTTTTTAGACATTTTAATGATAGCCATCCTGACTAGTGCGAGGTAGTATCTCTCATTGTAGTTTTGATTTGCATTTGCTGATGATCAGCGAAGCTGATAATTTTTTCGTCTTTGTTGGCTGTTTGGATGTTTTCCTTTAAGAAGTGTTTGTTCGTGTCCTTTGATCACTTTTTAATGGGGTTATTTTTCCTTTTTCTGTCAATTTGTTTGAATTCCTTGTAGATCCTGGATGTTAGGTCTTCATCAGATATGTAGCCTGCAATTTTTTTTCCATCCTTTGGATTGTCTCTTTACACTCTTGATGGTTTATTTTGCTGTGCAAAAACTTGTTAGCTTTATGAGGTCCCATCTGCTGATCTTAGCTTTTGCTACATTTGCTTTTGAGGACTTGACCATAAATTCATTGTCTACTCCGATGTCCAGGATGGTGTTCCCTACGGTTTATTCTAAGATTCTTATTGTTTGGGGTTTCACATTAGAGGTTTGATCTATTGTGAGTTAATTTTTGTATATGGTGGTAGGGAAGAGTCCAGTTGCATTCTTCTGCATGTGGTTAGTCAGTTTTTCTCAGCATCATTTGCTCAATATGGTATCTTTTCCTTAATGTTTGTTTTTGTCAGATTTGTTGATGATGAGTTGGCTGAGATTCTGTGGTTTTATTTTTGGATTCTCTATCCAGTTCCATTGGTCTATGTGTCTGTTTTTATACTAGTACCATGCTGTCTTGCTTACTATAGTCATGTAGTAAAGTTTGAAATCTGGAAGTATGATGCCTCTAGCCTTGCTATTTTTGGCTGAGGAGTGCTTTAGCTATTCAGGCTCTTTTTTGCTTCCAAATGAATTTTTGTATTGTCTTTTCTAGGTCTGTGAAAAGTGATACCATTAATTTGATAGGAATTATGTGAATCTATACATTGCCTTGGTTGAGATGGGCATCTTGATGATATTTATTCTTCCAATCCATGAGCATGGGAAGTCCTTCCATGTATTTGTATCTTCCTTGATTTCTTTGAGGAGTGTTTTGTAGTTCTCAATGTAAAGTTCTTTCATTTCTTTGGTAATATGGATGCCGAGATATTTTTTTTGTGTGTGTATGTAGATATTGTAAATGAGATTATGTTTTTTATGTAGTTCTTAACCTACTTTTTGTTGGTGTGTTGAAATGCAACTGTTTTTTGTGCATTGAATTTGTATCCTGAGATTTTACTGGAGTCATTTATCAGTGTAAGGAGATTTTTGACAGACTTTCTTGGGTTTACTAGGTATGCAATTATATCATCTGTAAGGAGGTATAACTTAGCTTCCTCTTTTCCTATTCAGATACATCTAATTTTTCATCCTGCTAGATTGCTCTGTCTAGGACTTTCACTACTATGTGAAATACGAGAGGTGAGAGTGGGTATTCTTGTTTTGTTCTAGATCTTTGGGGAAATACTTTTACCTTCTACCCCTTAAGCATGGTGTTGGCAGCAGGATTGCCATAGATAACCCTTATCATTTTGAGGAATGTTTCTTCGATGTCGACATGGTCAAGGGTTTTTATCAAGAAGGGATGCTGGATCTTATCAAATGTTTTATCTGTATCTAATAAGATAATCATGTGACTTTTGTTTATGTGATGGATTACGTTTATATATTTACATATTAACCAGCCTTGCATTCTGGGAAGGAAGTCCACTTGGTGCTAGTGGATGATTCTTGAAATGCGCTGTTGGATGCTATTTAATAGAATCTTGTTGAGAATTTTTACATCTATGTTCATTAGGGAAATTGGCCTGTGTTTTCTTTCCATGTTGAGTCTTTGCCTGGAATTATTTCAATAGGATTGGTATCAGCTCTTCCATGTATGTTTTGTAGAAATCAGCTAAGAAACCATCTGGTTTAGGACTTGTCTTTTTTCAGGTAAGTTTATTCTTACTGAGTCAATTTCTTGAATTGTGAATGGTCTTTTTAGCATTTCCATTTCTTTCTGTTTCAGTCTAGAGATATTATGTGATACCAGGAATTCTTCCATTTCTTCTAGATTTTCTAGTTTATTGGTATATAGGTGTTTGTAGTAATCTCTGATAATCTTTTGTATTTCTTCAGGATAAGTTGTAATACCACTTTTTTTGGTATCTGTGTTTATTTAAAATTTCTCTCTCTCTCTCTCTCTCTCTCTCTCTCTCTGTCTGTCTCCCTCTCTCCCTTTCTCTCTCTCTTTTTTTGTTGTTAATCTGGCCAGGGTTCTGTCAACCTTATTTATACTTTCAGAGAACTAGCTTACCATCTTGTTGATCCTTTGTATAATTATTTTGGTCTCTATTTTGTTTAGCTGTAATTTGATCTTAATAATTTCCATTTTTCTGCTAATTCTAGTAGGAAAAGACAAGATTGCTCTTGTCTGTCCAGATCCCTTTGGTGTGATACTAGACTGCTTACTTGATATATGCATGCAGTGTTATAAAATTCCCTCTCAGTACTGATTTCGTGGTGTCCCAGAAGTTTTGGCGTCTTGTTTCTTTGTTTTCTTTTGTTTTTAGAATCTTTTAATTTCTGCTTTGAATTTGCTTTAAATCAAAAGTCATTCAGAAGCATATTGTTTAATTTCCATATATTTGTGTGTTTTGGCGGGTCCTATTGGTAATGACATTTACTTTTATTTCACTTGTTCTGAGAAGATTTTTGATGTGAGCTTGACCTTTTGAAATTTGTTCACATTTGATTTATGTCTGAATATGTAGCCAATCTTGGAGTATATTCCATGTGCTGATGAGAAGAAACCATATTCTGTGATTGTTGTGCGAAATGTTCTGTAGGTATCTATTAGATTCAATTGGTCAAATGTTGAGTTAAGTTTCTGGATTTTCTTAATTTTTTTGCCTTGGTGATCCATCTAAGGCTATTAGTCAGAAATGAGAGTTTCCAACTATAATTGTGTGGCTATCTATGTCCCTTCTTAGTTTAATTAGTAGATGTTTTATAAGTCTGGATACTCCTATGTCAGGTCATATATTTAAAGATGGATTGAGACTGTTAGCATTACATAGTGTCCTTCAGTGCACTTTTCAACTTTTATTGGTTTAAAGTTTTTGTTGTTGTTGTTCGTTTTTGTTTTTGTTTTGTCTGATATAAGAATAGCTACTCTTGATTTTTTTTGTTTTCCATTTTCCTGGAAGATCTTTCTTGGCCTTTTACCTTGCGCCTGTGGGTGTCATTGTCAATGAGTTTCCTGAAAGTAGCAGGTGGATGGACCATGCTTTTTTATCCAACTTGCCACTCTATGAACACCTGCAAGATACTACATGAGAGGCCCATCCCCAAGAAATGTAATAATCTGCCTTCACAAGGTGAGCATGAAACAAAAATGGAAATTCTTAAGATAGAGTCACAGTTAAACAAAATAGAGACCAAAAAATTATACAAAGGATCAATGAGATGATAAGCTGGTTCTTTGAAAGCATAAAAAAGATTGACAGAACACTGCTAGAAGGAAGAATAGACCATCTATTGAAGAAGACTCACCAGAATATCAGCAGACTTCTAGGTGGAAACCTTGCAACCAGAAGGGACTAGGGTATCATCTTTAACATGCTTAAAGAAAAGCAATTTCAACAAGAATTCCTTGCCCCAATAAACTAAGCTTTATTAATGAAGGAGAATTAAAATATTTCCCAGACATTCAATCCCTAAGTGAATATGCTGCTTCCAGACCAGCCCTCCAAGAGAGACTTAAGAAATTGTTCTCAGTTTCCCTCTTACAGAAATGCAAGTCTACAAGCTTCTCATATGCTTTGCTCATTCTTCCTGAGCTGTTTTTCCTTGTTTTTAACACTGGGTTAGTTCAATAATTCAATTCTCAACCTCTGAAATTCTTTCCTCTGTTGCTCAGGCATTTCAATGTATTTTGTAATTCCAGGAAAGAATAATTTATTTCCAGGAGTTCCAGTTGAACCTTTCTTATATTGGCAGCTTAGCTGTCACTTCCTGAAGTGTTTTCTTTGCCCAAATGATGGATTGGTTTCCATCTTCTCATGACTTTCCTTGACTATCTTTGCCATTCATAGTCTGAATTCTATGTCTATCATCAGGGTCAGGTTATTCTGGATGAGTTTCATTGCTTGGGATCTGGTAAGCCCTTTTGTAAGTGTTGACTTATTAAAGCTTTGGGGATTGCTGGTGTTTTTTCACTGATACGTCCTCTTATGTGAGAACAGACTCTTCTCTTTCTATCTTTTGTTTTGTTGCTTTTTAATTAGATAAGGTTGCTGCTATTGCTTATGTTCCCTCATCTGGCCTGCCTATTGTTAGGGGGTCAGCAGTGGAAGAAGGCTGATGTTCTGGGAGGAGACCATCTGAAACTGCTTCACTGGTGTAGTCTGGCAGAAATGGAACAGGACCTTTGCACTGTTACCTATAAATATGTTTCAGTTTATGGAAATATAATATGAATTCAAATGTTTGAACCACCTGCATTATGAAAAATAAGGTTAGTTATAGATTAGATGATATAAAAATAACGATGGCTAACATCTATTTCAAACATGTACCAAAGCCTGTTCTCCAATGTTTGGCAATCATGTATGGCTCATTGGTTTACTTAAAATTCTTGGCTGTTACATTGTCCTTTTGAGTAATACTGAATTTGCCTTTTAATGTGGTAAAAACTCTTGTCATAATATGTTGCATTAAAAAGAGAAATATAAACTTGTTCTTGCATCATCCTGCTAGAAGAAAAGCAATTGATAGAAAGAGTCTCACTCACTCAAAGAATGTAAGAGACTGAAATTTGGAAGAGAAATGTCTCAGGTAATGGGAGAGCTTGGCCAGTAGTAGACTTCAGAAGGACACTTGGAAATATGGTATAGCTTTCAAGGAGTGTGTCTTTAGTTCCTATAAATGAGGCAGGAGTGAGTTCCAATAGAGGTGACATATACTGGGTGACATACATACACATACAAGTGGGTAGAGGAATCCAAGAAATACTGAGGGAAATTAATATATCTATATTACAGAACTCCTCAAAGTCTTTAAGATACTGTTTTTAATCTTCAAAAAAATAATAAACAATTTAGCTTTTGCTTTAAACCAGTTTGGATTCCTCTCTCATTCTCTCTCCATATCTTCCCTCTAGGCATCTGGATGACTAATTTTCTTTTGAATCTTGCACTGGAAAATACTATTTTAGACCACTTGAGTATTATTCAGAATTAAACATACAATAAAACTTATTAAACACTTGTTGATTTACTTATTTGCAATACTCTACATTTTATTAATAATAGTAACCAAATAGCTAAAAATGAATGGCAGTATAAAATGTATTCCTGCCAGTGACATAAGAAACTGGGTGCAGAAAAGCAATAAAGGGAATTTGGACCTTACCCTTATGTTGCTCACAGAAATAATATCTGGTCTAACATTTTGATGGTTGTTATGAAGACCTTATACGTTGGGTTACATAAAAGAAGAAAATAGCACTCCTTCTTAGAAAGGCAGTATGGTACTAGTAATGCTTAAACATATAAGACCAGAGTTAAAATTCTAGCACTACAATGAACATGCAGGCAATTATGGGAAGATAATGTTACATTATTACAGAGTGTTGCTGTAAGAATTAAATGAGATGTTAGATAGGTAAATATACTTGGTAAACCCAAAGCACCAAAATAAAAGATTTTTTCAAACTGAAATTCATGGATATACACTCAGAAGATCATTCTAATTTTTGATATATTTTGAGTTTCATTTCAATGGGAATTCTGCAAAGTTTACTTTTTATGGAATTCACAGACTTCATTTTTACTTAAAAAAACTATTTAACAGTAATCTTTTTCAAAATCAAAAGACATTTTCAAATTAGAAGATTCAAGGGCACTTACATAATGAACATTTGTATAACTAACCCCGAATTGTACCCCACATCTTTAAAATAAAAAAATTAAAAGAAAAAAAAGCAAAAACAAAAATAGAGGATCTTCATTTTTCAAGTTCATGTTTCTCAAGCTGAGATTCATGACTCTTATTTTGAAGTTTGGGAGAAATAAACTTATTTACGAGGAGGGACCCAAAAATGTAGAATTTATTTCGAGAAAATTATATATTTATTCTTATATGTGTAAATTTCAGCCACCTTCAAAGTACTCTTTGTTTAATGTAATGTACCTATTGAGATGTTTTTCCACTGCTCAAAACAATTTTTGAACTTATCAATTTTGGGGCTTTTTTGTGCTTCTGCTGTTTTCTGTTTCACGTCTTCCACACTGACACAACATTTCTCTTTGAGGACTTTTTTCATCTGGGGAAATAACAACAAAAAATTTGCTCAGGACAAGATGGGTGAATTAGGAGGGTAAAGCAAAGGGGTCATGCTGTTTTGAGCCAAAAACTGCTGAACATTCAGTGCAGTGTGGGCAGGTGTTCTCGTAAACCACCCATCATGAAATGAGCAAATACGTTGAAATAATCTCCAAAAAAAATTTACTAAAGCAGCCTCTCGCAACAACGTTAGCTGGTTCACTGAGGCCAATGTGTTCCTAAAACACTTACTCAGCAGGGGAAGCCTATACTACAAGGGGCCCCTGCCTTCCAAAAAATAATTTGGGGTTTTTGGAGTCCCCCCATCCCCATGTACTTCAAGTGGCTCTTGTAATACACAATTTTGAGAATCACTGCCCACTGATTAATACAGATACTACATTATCAATAGAACTTTTTAAAAACAGCTTATTAACAGGAAAAATGTACCAACTTTCTTCACATGTTTTAAATAAGTTTTCAAAGTCATCATTCGGAAATTTTATTCTAAGTCAGTCTTGGGAGTTCACATGATTGTTAAACATACAACACCAATAAAATATCCACTAATCATAAGGGAGATGTATGCTGAATCTGTAATTCAACAAGCCACAATGTAATTTAACTTAAAAACAGTACTGAAGAAGTTAGCTATACAAGTGGTGACTTTATATTATCACCAGGAAGAGCTAACATTTTTTCCCCCACAAATTTTAAATCTAATGCTATACTGTGGAGATGTCATCTTATGCTGAATTCTGAGATTCCTCCAGGCTTAAAGCCCTGGCAAACACCTGCAGCTGGCTTGTCCTCAGTCAGACTTCATCTTCATGAACTACATAGGTAGAATTCCAATTAGGGAGGCCGCTAAGATGCTCAGAGTCTTTGGCACTGAGACATTGGCAAAACACAGCTCTTTCCTGGTGAACTTCTGTGTTTCCTTGCATCAGTCATTCCAGGTCTCTCTCCACCAGGTATACTCTCTACAGTATACAACTTAGTCTCAGTACAAGATGGGAGATTTTACAGAGGGTCCATGTCAGTACCTTACACAAGTGTGCATGCCCTTGAGATCAGCCAATGATGTGCAGAATCTTTTCGAAGCTTTAAAAATTCTGACAGTGAAAGGGGGAATCTTATGCTATTAATATTTAAATGTGAAAATATCAGGCAGCAATCCTGGTCTGCAGCTTTGGGTATCTTAGATTCTGATATATATCTTTTTCTCTCTAACAGTACAGGGCAGTATCCTCCTGAACTTCATAAGAACAAGTTATGAAAGATTAATAGAACTAAAGATTTCTAGTTAATGAGAACTCCATTCTTTGAAAGTAAAATATACGAGGCTCCAAAGGACAGCATATACTTGGAACAGGTAAAACATTTTAATAAATACAAATATTAGCCAGATTTGGATCCTTCTTTTGTTTGCATGCTGATTACCACATTTTCTGTTCCAATTTTAGTGGGTCTAATGGGTTTATTTTTTGTGTGAAGTATTATAGATTAAAGAACCTAAATAGGGGAAAAACTGATGATATCACAATTAAATTTAGAGTCAGTTCATTTTGAAAACAATCACCTTGAATAAGTATATTATCACAACCGTAAAGGGAATAATTATAATTAAACATTTATTAATAACATACTACATCATGTTCTGGTCCAAATGCTTTGAGTTTTACTCATATAATAAGTCAATTTTCAGAAAAAAACAATTATGGCATTGTTGGATGTGAAGTGTCAGATCTGGAGCTCAAACTCTTGCAATCAGATTTCCATTCCTTTTAAGCACCAAGAGTCTACCATTGTAAAATAGATTGAATTTTAAAATTAGTACACGCTGGTATTTTACTTTAGCATTTAAAAATATTCTAGTATTTTATTCTGGAATGTAAAAGGTAACAGGGTAGAGGAGAAAAAGCATTGCTCCAAGAAACTGAGAAGAACATGAATTTTATTTTTAATATTACCAATAATAGCTATATGACTTATGAAAGTCATTTGACCCTCTGAGCTGCGCTGTGCTCATTTGAAAAAATGAAAGGGTTGGATTAAATCTGGCATGGTAAATGCATGGTAAGCATGCTAATCACCTAGTTTATCTTGTCATAAATCACTATCCACTCTTTTCTGTTGAGTTTGAACATAGTATTACAGCTTCTCAACTCAGCCTTCCAAGTTATACTTTTTGACTCATTTGAACTGGTGTGTGAACTAAAACCTAGCTTTTACCCCTGAACAATATGATATATAAGCTCTCTGTTAGTTCCAATATTCACTGATTCTTTTGTATTTAATAACATACAACTGGGGGAGAATCTGCATGTGTGCTTTAAAGTGGGGATGAGCAGATAAATCTGCAGCTGGATTGGGAGGAGAGGGAACTGAATACTAAGAAATTTGAAGACACCATCTGAGTCTTGAAATATATTTCCAAGGCTGATTCATGCCTGTGTCTTGAGCAGTAGGAAGCCTTCTCCAATGAGAAAATTTGCTTCCATATCTAGGCCCTGCTCGATTTCTCAGCATGAAATCACAACACTGAATGTATTACTAGTACAATGAATAATTTGATCACAGGCTTGCATCTTGCTGTTGTATCTTCCCTCTAATTGTTCAATTTTCTATATGTGTGAATGTACTGCTACCCACAATCTCACATTGGTATTCAGATCACATGTTAACAAAAAGCAGAGTGGTGTCCTGTATGATATTTAGACAGTCCCATGTACTTAGAGTCCTAATAAATATTGTTTAATGACACTAGAAAGAATAAAGAAAGTGAGTAGGAGGAAAGAAAAAATAAATTTTGATAAGGGCATGATTCAAGACACTATTGAGTTTAATCTGCTGGAGAAGGCCTTTCGTATAATGAAAAGCTTAATGAGTCTGCAATTTTCCAATGGAGTGTATGTGCTCTTATTATTTTCTCTCTATTGGAACCCTGACCTCTCTGGATAGTCTCTTTTTCTGAGTCCCATACAGTCGATTTTTAAAAACCATGTTTCCTTGGCTAGGCTCGGCGGCTCAGCCTGTAATCCCAGCACTTTGGGAGGCTGAGGTGAGTGGATTGCCTGAGCCAGCAGGTCCGAGAACAGCCAGGGAAAATTGGCAAGGCCTCATCTCTACAATAAATAAATAAATGATTAGCTGGGCATGGTAGTGCGCACCTGTAGGTCCAGCTACTTGGAAAGCTGAAGCATAAGGATCACCAGAACCCAGCAGGTCAAAGCTAGGATTGCCGGGAGTGAGCAACTGCACTACAGCCTGGGCAACAGCGTGATATTCCAACTCAAAAAAAAAAAAAAAAAAAGCCATGTTTCCTTTTCTTAGATATCTCCCTCTTTGCTGAGAAGGTCAAAGGACAACCTGGATAAGAAATGTGTAAAAGAAGTTTTGGCAGGACAGTTTAGGTGAGTTTTTAATTTTTTGGAGGCCAGAGTTTTCTTGTAGGGGTTTGTAAATACATTGTTTCTGAATGTATTTTAAGCAGGCAGCTAAATAAAGATTCAGAGATGTAAGAACATGGCCTACCACTGTACACTAATTAATGAAAAATAGACAATACACAGCATGTTTTAGAAAAGCTGAGAGGAGCAAATGGCATTTAAAGAAAGAATAGAAAAGTTCTGCTTGTGTATATGATGAAGTAGTTTTTATCTGGTGGGTCCTTTTCCTCAGCACTACTTTATAAATGCTGAGTTAGAAGGACCCTGGAGAGAGGGGAACATATTTAGGTGAGGAAAAAAAAGTTCTTTACTGTTTCTTCCATCTGGGGATTTTCAGTGAATAGGATGAGGCATAATAGGCAAACAAAATAGAAGCCAAGCTCTTTGGAAATACCATGGAATAGAGAAAACAAACTATTAAGGATCATGGCAAACAAGTTATTGGGGCTTATGGGACCAAAAACATGGAGAAAGAAAAAAAAAAACTACAAAGATGTAACACCAGAATTCTGTGTGACTGTTTTCTTTCTCAAAACTATTCTGTATCCTATGCTATACAGGAGCAAGAGAAACAAAAAGAAAGTAGTTCCAAGAAGATAAAAAGTTAAGGAGAGCTTTTGGCAGTGTAATAGAGAACAGAAATACAAAATTGTGACTCAAGCTTCCTTCATGGGGATGGATAAATATCTCCAGCTTCTAGTTTAGAAATCTGAAGTGTTATGTTTTACAATTAAAGATAAACTAGAAATAAATCCACCCTTAAAAGTCTGAAATCTAGCATTTTATTATTTCAGTCTCTCAATAAGTAAACCTGATATGCTTCCTTTCAAACATCTAGTCAGAAGAAAATTAAATCCTTTATGAATAAAGAAATATTATTCCAAGTCTATGCAATCTACCATACCTAATATTCAGCATCCAAATAAAAACTATCAGGAAAACCAGGATATAGGAACAAATGATTTAAAACTAATAAAAGGAAGGAAAAAAGACAATGTGAAGAGAACACAAGCATTTCCAAAGAGAAAAGTTATTTGTCACAGACTTAAAAGTAACTGCTTTTAAAATATTCAAAAAATTGGTGAAAATATATACAATTTCCCAAGAGAATTAAAATCTATAAACAACATAGTAAAATAAGAAATTTAGAAATGAAAATGCAATGACTAAACTAAGACTTCAATAGATTAATTTATAGTCGAGATAAATTAGAAGATTAACAAGGTGACAGACAGCTAACAAGAAAATTTAGACAAAGGCACAGAATGGCAGAACCTTAAGAGACACAAAAATGTTTAATATATGTGTATTTGAAGCACCAGAAGGAAAAATCGATACAATATTTGAAAATAAATAGTGGCTGAGAATTTTCTAAGACTGATCAAAGAAATAAAGACACATATCTAAAGAGCATTGTGAATTCCATGCATAAAAATTTTAAATAAAATCACTTCCAGGCATATTTTTTTGTTCAACTGCTGAATACCAAAGGCAAATATAAAATATTGAAAACAGCCAGAGAAAAAGACATACCTCACCATGTATGAGTAACAATAAGACCATCAGGTGTCTTTCAGCTATACGTTTATATATTGAAAATAATTTTTTAAAACAACCTAAGTGTCTCCACTCAGCAAGAATATCCTTCAGTACTTATATATGATTTTCTGTTGCTGAATATGATGGAGTAACTAGTATTATACTAGCTTTCTGCTGTAAACAACAGTAAACTAAACTAAATATAAGAGTCACATGTTTTAAGCTATTTGACAACAGGAAAGAAGCACATCAACTTAATTCCTGAGAGAAAGGAAACTCAAGAATTGAGCCAATGATTACAATGACTGTTTGCTTGAACACCATTTTCCAACTACAGCAAAGTGAGCTGGAATAAAACATGGCAGTCCTTAAGATTTGAGGAGACAGAAATGAAAATTCATGACAACTAAGAATTGGTGTATACAGGGTGGTTCATTGGACATGAGGGAGCTATAGAGAAAGAAGTGTACCCAAGGAATGCAAGGAATCAAAAACAAATTTATAAGCCCCACTACATTAACAGAATAAAAAGAGAAATAAAATGACATATCAAGAGTTGCATAACAAAGTCACTTAACAAAACTCTGCACACAAAAACTCTCAGAAAACTAAGAATGAAAAAGAAGCTTCTTAAGCTGACAAGGGTCATTGTAATAAACATAAGCTAACATTATACTTAGTAGGGAAAGACTAAGCAATGTCTAGCTAAAATCAGGCCAGGCTCAAGGCAAGAATGTCTGCTTTAGTATTTTTAATTAGTATCATGGTAAAGGTCTGTTGTGATTTTCCTCTGATTGGTCTTGAGGTCTCTCTCCAGTGACTTGCTATAAACTCTAGGAGCAATCCATTCAGAGTCAGAACAAAAAACTATTGCCATCAAAAACTATCTTTTCAAAAGATTCTATATTTGATTGGTTCAGTTCATAAAGCAATTTATGCCCAGAGTATTGTGAAAAAAATCATACACTAAACTAGCAATCAGTAGAGCTTAACAGTTTGATGTTAATCAGGAAAAGAGATCATCAAAGAAAACCCTGGCCAAAACCATGGTCATCCAAGGTTGGGTACCCTGCAGCCCAATATCAGATGCTTAACACTGTGGAGGAGAAGGGAGTTGCCATTAAAATAATAAAGTCAGTAGTTAATTAAATAAAAAACATATAACAAAATAATAACAGGTTGGGAGGTGCGGTATCCAGAGTTGTTATATTATTTAAAATGTCCAGTTTTCAACAAAAATTATGAGGTATGCAAAGAAACAGAAAAGTATAACCAATACATCAGAGAAAAACCCAGGCAAGAGAAGCTGCCTATGAAAATTAATTTGACGTTAAATTTAATACTTCAAAGTTGCCACCATAAATGTGTCCAAAGAACTAAAGGAAGACAATATTAGACTATTAAAGGAAGATATGATGATGACAATGTTGCATCAAATAGAAAATATCAATTAAAAGACAGAACTCATAAAATAACTAAATAAAAAATCTGGATGTAAAAGGCACAGTAACAAAAATAAAAGATTTGTTGAAAGGGCCCTACTATAGATTTGAAGTGTAAGAAAAAACAAATAGCAAACTTGAATCTAAATTAATAGGGATTAAACAGATCAAAGAACATAGAGAAAAGAGTATGAAGAAAAATAAACAGAGCATGAAAGAAATACGACATGCTATTAAGCATTCCAGTATGCATGTAATGGACGTACCAAAAGAAAAGAAGAGAAAACTACAGGAAAAATAAAGAAATAATGGATGAGGCTTCTCAAATTTGATGAAGAATAATAATGTACACATTCAAGAAGATTACCAGACTACAAATAGGATAATGCAAACACACACACACACACACACACACACACACACACACACGGGCATATAGTAAAATGCTGAAAAACAAAGACAAAGAAGAAATCTTGAAATAAGCAAGATAAAAACAATTCTACACTTACAAGTGATCTCCAATAAAATTAAGAGCTGACTCCTTATCAGAAACAATAGAGACCAGAAGGAAAAGTAAAAATATTAAAGTGCTCAGAGAAAGAAAATTTAAAAACAAAAAGTAAAATAGCAGCTATAAACCTATTAATAATAGCACTAAATGTGAATAGCATAAATAATCCAACTAAAAGGCAGATAATTTTTAGCCTTAATTGAAAACAAAACCTAATTTAACTATTTTATATTTATGGGGACTAACTTTAAATTTATAAAAAATAAACATTGAAAATAAAAGAATGGAAAATATATATCATACAAAAATTAACCACATGAGAACCAGCATGGCTATGCTATCAGACAAAATAGACATTTAAACAAAAACATTGCCAGAAATGAAAGAAGATAGTTTAATAATTGTAAAGGGGGTGAACAATAAGGAAAACATAAGAATTAAGAGTATGCATGCAACTAGTAACAAATAATCAAACTATAAGAAGAAAACATTGACAGACTGAAGGAAAAAAAGTACAGTTCTACAATAATAGCTGTAGACTTTAATAGCCGTAGGCTTTAATAGCCCACTTTTGATAATGGATAGAACAAGTAGGCAAGATATCAATAAGAGAAGATTTGAATAGCACAATAAACCACCTAGATATCTTTAGAACACTTTGCCTAAAACAGCGGAATGTGCATTCTTTCTCAAGGGCATATGAAATATTTTCCAGGGCAGACCATATTCTAAACCATAAAAAAACTCAAAAAATTAATAGTAAAAATAATGGAAGGTATTTCTAAAAACTGTAATAGAATGAAATCGGAAATTACTAACAGAAATTTAGAAAACTCAAAAATGTGCACAAATTAAAAACATTAATAAATTAAAAAATGACTGTCTGAATAAATCTATATCTAGTAAGAAGACTGCACTAGTAATGATAATTTTAAAAAACTACCACACGAAAGCCCAGACCCAGGTGGCTTTACTCCTGAATCTACCAAATATTTAGAGGAAAATAAATACCAATTCTTTACAAACTTGCCCAAAAATAGTAGATGAGGGAATACTTCTCTATTGCCCTGATACCAAAGCCAGGCAAAGATATAACAAGAAAATAAATCTACAGATCAAAAATTTTAATGGATATGTATACAAATTATTTTAGACTATTACAGTCAAACCAAATCCAGCAAATATGCAAAGAATTATAGATGATGAGCAAGTAGAATTTATCTTAGCTATACAAGGTTTGCTTGACATCTGAAAAGCAATGACTGTAATATACCATATCAATAACATAAAAATATGATCATCTCAATAGACATACAATATCATTGGTAATAGTCAGCATCCTTTATTATTCAAACACCCAACAAATTAGGAGTAGAAGGTAACTTTCTAAACTTGATAAAGTACATCTACAAAAATACACAGATAACATCATAATTACTGGAGAGACACTGGATGTGTTCTTCCTAAGATCAGAAAGAAAACAGGAACATCTGCTCTTGCTACTTCCATTTAACATTTGCAGTGGAAGTTATAGCCAGGGAAATTAGGAAATAAAAATAAATAAAAGGTATTCCAACTGGAAAAAAGATGTTAAATTATCTTTAGTCTCAGATGGCATGATCCTGTACATAAAAATCCTAAGAATTCCATTAAAAGCTTTAGAACTAATATGAGTTCAACAAGTTTGTAGTATATCTGAGTAATATACAAAATTAGTTGTATTTTTTCCATCAGCAATAAACAATTTGAAATAAAATTAAGCCCAACATTCCATCCACAACATCAAAATGAATTAAATACTAAAGAATAAATTATATAAAATTGCCCAGTGTGATGGCTCATGCCTGTAATCCTAGCACTTTGGGAGGCACAGGCAAGAGGACTGCCTGATCCCAAAGGTTCCAGACCAGCCTGGGCAACTTGGCAAGACCTCATCTCTACAATACATCAAAAAATTAGCCAGGCGTGGTGGTGTGTGCCAGTAGTTCCAGTTACTTGGAAGGCTAAGGTAGAAGGATCACCTGAGCCCAGCAGGTAAAGGTTGCAATGGCTGTGAGCATGCCACTGCACTCCAGCCTGGGTGACAGAGTGAGAATCCAACAGAAGAAAAAGAAGATGGAGACGGAGGAGGAGGAGGAGGAGAATGAGGAGGAGGAGGAGGAGAAGGAGGAGAACTTTTATCAAATTACTGTGAAACTTGTACTCAAAACCTATAAAGCATTGTTGAAAGAAATTAAAGACCTAAGTAAATGAGAAAAGCATTCTATGTTTATGGATCAAAAGGCTTAATAATGTGAAGATAGCAATACTTTCCATTTTTGCCTACAGATTCAACACAAGCCGTATCAGAATTCCAACAGACTGCTTTGTAAAAATTGATGTGCTGATTCTAAAATTCTAATGGAATTGCAAATAACTCAGAATATATAAAACAGCATTTAAGAAGAAAAAAGTGGGAGTCATACTTCTTAATTTTAAAAGTTATACAAAGCAATGGTAGTCAAGACACACTGATGTAAAGTTAGGAACACAGATAAATGGAAGCAAGTTGAGAGTTCAGAAATAATATAGGGTGTCTATAATCAACTGACTTTCAACAAGTGTACCAAAGCTATTTGGTGGGAAAAGAATAGGTTTTTTTGTTTTTTGTTTTTTGTTTTTTTTAACAAATCATGCTGAACAACTAGATAGACACATGTAAAAAATTAAATTAAATTTTCCCTTACACCATATACAAAATTTAACTTAAAAATTTCAAAGACATAAACATAATATCTAAAATAATAAAACTCTTAGAAAAAGATCAATAACATTTCATGACCTTGGATTTGGAAGTGGATTTTTAAAATGACACCAAAGCATTAGCAACAAAAGGAAAAACAATAGATAAAATGGATATCAAGAAAATTTTTTTAAAATCCTCCAAAGGATGTTATAAACTGAAGACAACCCATGGAAGATATAAATAAAACTTGCAACTTCATAACAAAATTACAAATAACTCAATTTTAAAGTGAGCAAAGGATTGGGATAGATATTTATCTAATGAAGATATGCAAATGATCAATTAACACATGAAAATATGCATAGCTTCTTTAGGCATCAGGGAAATGGAAAAACACACACACACGCAATGAGAATGGCGAGGGGATAAGAAAGAAAAATAACAAGTGTTGGAAAGAATATGGAGAAATTGTAACCCTTATACTCTACTGGTAACAATATAAAATGAGACAAATACCCTTTGCAACAAAAGTCTAACAGTTCCTCAAATGGTGAAACACAGTTACCACATGATCCAGAAATTTCAGTGATGGATATAGTGAGGAATAAAATACATACCCAAGAGGAATAAAATATATGCCCACACAATAACTTATACACAAATGTTGAGAGCAGCATGATTCATGGGTGGAAACAATCTAAATGTCCATCAACTGATGAATGTTAAACAAAAAAATGCATATTCATACAATGGAATATTATTAAGCCTAAAAAGAAATGAAGTATGGATATGTGCCACAACATGAATAAACATTGTAAACATCATACTAAGAGAAAGATGCCCATTAAAAAAAGATCATATATCATATGGTTCCATTTATACGCCATGTCCAGAGTAGGCAAATCTATAGAGACAGAAAGTAGATTAGTGCTTGATTATGTCTAGGAAGAATGGGGGTATAGAAGATGTTAAATACAGGGTACAGAGCTTTCTTTTTTGAGCTGATAAAAATGTTCTAAAATTGACTATGATGGTGTTTGCATGTATCTGTGAATACAGTAAAATACATTGAATTGTACGATATGAGAATTATATTACAAAAATGTTTTTTAAGAAAAGCAATCAAGACTAATTTATGTAGTAAGACTCAAAATAGTGGCTATCTTCATGTGAGGCAATGAAAGCCAAGTATCACAATAGATGCGTCTTGATTGCTTACTCTATAAAATTGCATTACCCTGGATGCTGGATTACAGTAGTATATTCAAGTAAAAAAAAAAAATCATTAACTTAAACAGTGATGATCTATGCATGTATTTATACCAATGTTACTTTTCTTTTTAAACAAAAAGAGGACAAAAGAAATCTCACATAAATGGACTTCTTTGAGACAAGACTAAGCATCAGGGTATGATTTACATTCTCAGCTAAAAATTGTTCAAAAAATAAATAAAAATATAAGAACAACTCTTGGTATTGGAAATCAGGTAGCAAAGCATAATGATCCTGGAAGATGAAAACAGAGTTAGCTTTACAATTGACCTTGCTATTTGGACAGAATTTTGCTACTTGGAGACAGTTTTCAGATCACAAGATTGTAAAGGGGTATTCAAGCAGAGTTCAAGTCTCAAGTCTCTCTGAGCTGAGGAGCTGGTAATGGAAGTCCCAGGAAATCAGAGAAGCTAGAATTTTCAGGGCAGATTTTCAGAGAAGAAAAGTACACAGAGCACAAACTCCAGAGATTTTCCAAGGATTCTTTCCAAAAATTCTGTTGAATACTGATCAGCACATGAGCATAAAGAAATTACCAGATGCTAGGAAAATAATCACCTGAAAAGACAAGAGCACCAATCTCTGAATACCACACCGGGCTGAAAATAGTGTTGTTATATTAATCAAAGTGGAAAATCTAATAATTAAGAAGAGATTGTTTAAAGCACATAGAAAGGTTTTGTCTCAGTAGTGGAAAATAATAGCTTTCTTTGATCCCACCTAACAAATCTTAAAAAACGAAATCAAACTGTTTCCAAGTAATTTAACTCCATCCAATGACAAATCTCAAAAATATTTATAAGAATACAAAAATATTCAGCATCTAACAAGGCACAATTAATTCACAATGTCTGGCATGCAACTGAATATTATCAGGCATCAAAATAAGCAGAAAAATATAATTTATAAATAGAAAAAAACTCATTTAAAATGGAACTTGAACTTCCAAAAAAACTAGTTATCAAGAATCTTGAAACAGTGATTATAGCTGCATTATCTTTGTTGGCAATGTTAAATAGAAACTTGAGAAAGTTTTTAAGAAGACAAGGCAAAAATATTTTTAAGCAAAAAAAAAAAAAGTCTGAGGTTAAATATAACAAGATGGGCTAAAAACAGATTCAGATTCAATACTGTAGAAGAAAGGACCAATGAGTGAATTTAACATAGCAGTAGAAATGATCCAAAGCAAAACAGAGATTTTAAAGAATCTGAAAAAACAAAGAGTCTGTCAATGAGCTCTGGGTCAGAACTGCTGAAAGGTAGGGGAAAAGATTTGTACACAAATAAATAAATAATAATAATAATAATAAGCAAAATATTTTCAAATTTAATGACAAGTATAAATGCACAGAATCAAATTGTTTATTGAATCTCATGCAGAAAAAATCTGAAGAAAACTACATCAAGGCACATGATAAGAGAATTGAACACAAGTGATAAAGAAATAATCTTCAAAAGGAGTTAGAAAAAAAGGACATAGATTGTTCAGAGAAACAAATACATGAATGCCACCATAATTCTCATAGGGAATAATGCAAGTGAGAAAACAGTGAGGTAATTCATTCAAATTATTTGAAGAAAATCAAATATGCCAATCTAGAATTCTGTACCCATTGAAAATATCTTTTCAAAATAAAGGCAAAATAAATACTTTTCAGACATTCAAAAGATAAAATAATTCTTCTCCAGAAGATTGACATCATAAAAATAATAAAGTTTTTTTAAAGACACAGCTATTTAATAACATAAAACACAACAAAAATCAACAAAACTGTATGGAAAAATGTATAATTTTTCTTACATTTAAATATCCTTCAAATATAATTGCTTACATAATAGTAATAGTAGCATATTGTGGGGGTTTATATAAATAATATAAATGATAATATCATATTGATCAAGAGGGAAGAAATAAAATTATCCTATTGTATATTTGTATTGCATATTATATATACTACCTGATATTATATGAAATGTGTCAAAATATCACTTAAAATTGGACCTTAATAAGTAAAGAAACTAGTCTATAAACTGGAAAGCAATACTAAAAGAATTTTAGTTCTAGATGACAATCAAAAAACGAATGAAATTTACTCATAAGAATATTCAGTGAATTCAAAAGAAGGCACTAAACATAAAAAGGAAGTACAGTACAGAGAGAACAAGTAGTAACCAAAATGGCAAAATGATAGCTATGAATCTAATTATATCAATGATCACACTAAATTAAAATAAATCACATATTCCAATTAAAGGTGGGGATTTTCATTCTGGGTTTACAAAGTAGAAAAGTATATGATTCTCACAAAAATTACATCTTTTTTTTTTTTTTTTGAGTTGGACTCTCACTCTGTCGCCCAGGCTGGAGTGTAGTGGCCGCTCCCGGCCACCGCAGCCTCGACCTGCTGGGCTCCGGCGATCCTTCAGCCCCAGCCTTCCAAGTAGCTGGAACTACAGGCAGGCGCTGCCACGCCCGGCAAATTTTTAAATTTATTGTAGAGATGAGGTCTCGAACCCACGGGCTCAGTCAATCCACTTACCTCAGCCTCCCAAAGCGCGGGATTACAGGCTGAGCCACCGAGCCTGGTTAAAAAAATTACATTTTTAGTATAAAGAAACTAATATCAAGCATTAAAATTGTAAAAATCAGCCGGGTTCGGTGGCTCAGCCTGTAATTCCGCGCCTTGGGAGGCTGATGTGAGTGGATTGCCTGAGCGCGCGGCGAGAGCCGCCTGGGCAACTTGGCGAGACCTCATCTCTGCAATAAATAAATAAAAAATTAGCTGGGTGTGGTAGCGCGTGCCTGTAGTTCCAGCTACTTGGAAGGCTGAGGCGGAAGGATCGCGGGAGCCCAGCAGGTGGAGGCTGCAGTGCCCGGGAGTGGCCACTACACTCCAGCCTGGGAGACAGAGTGAGACTCCAACTCAAAAAATAAAATAAAATAAAATAAAATGTTAAAAATCAAAGGGAACTGGGAAGTACATTAATCTGAGGCAAAATAGCTTTTTAAGAAAAAAAATTACCAGGAATTAAGAAAGTTATTTCATAATTATAAGAGTTTAATTCATCAAGTGGCAATGATAATAATAAAAATATAAAGAATGTAAAGACTTACATACTTAATAATAGAACTTCAAAATACATTAAGGAAAAACTAATAAGACTTGCTTAGCAAAATGCCAATGAAAGGGAATCTCTTTAACTTGATTTAAAAAATCTAAAAATCTCTAACCCAGCATCATATTTAATGTTGAGAAACTAGCAACATTCTTAGAAGATCAGAAACAGTCAAGGTTGTCCACTTTCACTACTTCTTTTCAGCATTGTGCTTGAAGTTCTAGCTAATGCAATAAGGTAAGAAAAAAATAAAAGATATACAAATTGAGAAGGAATAAATAAAACTGTATTTGTTCACAGATGACATAATTGTAATGTAGAAAGTTGAAAAGAATCAACAACAACAAAAAACTTCTCAAACTAATGAACAATGAAAGTTTAATATACAAAGTGAATTATTTTCCCATATACTGCAACGAACAATTGAAATTTGAAATTAGGAACGCATTATTACTTAAATTAACAATACAAATATGAGCACTTACTTATAAATGTAACAAGCTATGTGCCAAATACATCTGAGGAAAACTACGAAATTCTGAATGAAGAAACCGATGACCTAAAACAATTGTGATATAGTCTATGTTCATGGTTAGGAAGACTCAATACTGTTAAAATGTTAATTATTTTTAACTTGATCTATAGATTAAATGCAATCCCAATAAAAACTCAGCAAGTTATTTGTTGCATATTGATTAACTGAATCTAAGTTTCTCATGGAAAAGCAAAATACCCATAATATTTACTATGATATTAAAGAAAAATAATAAAGTTGAATGACTGACACCACCCATCTTCAAAAATTACTATAAAGATATAGTAATCAGCCGGGCTCGGTGACTCAGCCTGTAATCTAACGCTTTGGGAGGCTGAGGTGAGTGGATTGCCTGAGCCCGCGGGTTCGAGACCTGCCTGGGCAACTTGGCGAGACCTCATCTTTACAATAAATCAAAAAATTAGCTGGGCGTGGTAGCGCACGCCTGTAGTTCCAGCTACT
>CAUYQG010082105.1:0-37996 GCA_963574415.1 Tarsius wallacei
CGCGCGCCTGTAGTTCCAGCTACTTGGAAGGCTGAGACGGAAGGATCGCCGGAGCCCAGCAGGTCGAGGCTGCGGTGGCCGGGAGCGGCCACTGCACTCCAGTCTGGGTGACAGAGTGAGACTCCAACTCAAAAAAAAAAACCATAATTACAATGTTTCTAACTGTACTAGGCCTAATGTGGACGTTAAAAAAAGAAAAAAACCCAGAAGAACCAGACCTCAACACTCCTGCGTGAAACACTCAAACAGTTTTTTAAAACTGTAGATAAGAATTCTCTGTTCTCTCTAAATTCTCTAAATTAATTAAAAAGAAAACTATCCTTTGGTTTTGATAACTACCAACCTCAAGTATGTGCATACGCCGGTAAACATGCATGGACCCATTTATGTTGACTGTTATTTATGGGCTGTATTTCCCAATCAAATCTTTTCAGTGCTAAGAGGTATTGCTTATTAAGCACTTACGAAATTCAGAGCACTGGTTAGTCTTCACAAACTATGAATTAAGTATTATCTTCTCTGTTTTGTAAATGAGAAAACTGAGGATTCAAGTGACATGGCAGAGCTGAAATTTGAACCCAGGTTCCTACGACACCAAAGCTCAGATGCTATTGTTCTGATGTAACCGACAGAACTAGCTCAAAGTCGCTAAAATTTTTCCCAATATTTTATTAGCTTATATATACACACACACTCGTGTCACCTATTCAAACTCAGTGCCAAAAATCATACCTCACAGTTATTGCACCTCGATTCTATAAATGTGTCTTAGAGATCACGGGATCTGCGCATTGCCCTGAATTTGTTCAGCACCAGGCAAAGATGCAATTATTTTCTTCTAAATTATTATTAATTACTTTACATGTAGTTGTAGTAATTAAAATTACTTTGAGTACAATATCATCATTATTATGTCTCTTTAGAATAAGTTAAAGAAGCGAAGAAGTGTTGCCCCACTGCGTCCATGCAAATAGAGCTTATAAACTGCCAAGAGGAGATAACTGTCTACCAGAATGTGCCTTAGAAGTAATCTGTAATCAGCATCATAGATGATTCTTTATATTAATAATTATACTATGAAACACTATTAAACATTGGATTTTTTCACAAATTTTTAAAAGTTGTACTAGCTTGAATAATAATCATCTGTATACTTTCAGAGAGGTATTCTAGAAAAAAAATGATCCTTAAAGTAGCATTTCAATAATGTTAACTATAGCTATGCCCCAGATGAAAGTGATTACTTAGATATTCTGCCTCATATTTGGACCACTAGACTGGGAAGTTTGTTAAAAGGCCCAGGCCAGACCCTGGAGATTCCAGATCAGTAGCTGCAGTGGAGATTCCAGATCAGTAGCTGCAGGGCTCAGGAATCTGCATTTTATTAGGATTACCCTAGGATTTAAAACAAAACTTTTCAGTTAAGAAAAAAATGTATTTACATTTTCAATGTTGTAAACCATTCCCTAATTAAAGAGGAATGAAAGTAGATTTTGTTTGAGCTTCCTTAATTCAATCACAATATTTGGCATGATGAGACCTGATGGTAGCTCTTTAAGGGGATTATCCATGCTTTGACAATCCTCACCAGCTCTAGCTAGTTAAATTAATTAGTTCTTTTAAAAACAGGGCCTGACATATAGTATGCGATCAATAAATGTAAGTTACTGTTGCTGTTATTATTATTAATAACTCCATGTTGAATTGGGGTTAGCAAAAGATGTGATTTAGAAACAAAATTCAAACTTTGTATTAAACATACCCCTTGAAACACTGAGCAATTTCCACTCTTTTTTTTGTCTCTAATGTGCTTTTGTAATTTTATAAAACAGACCGAAATTTTTTAGTATTGCCAGTCAAGGCACCAATTCCACACATTAAACTTTTAACTTTTCTGCATACATGGTTACATACCTACATGTGAACTTAGTTATGACAGAAGATGTGCAAATGTTCTATATTACACTGGTCTTTTTTTTTTTCTTTTTTCTGTATTGAGGTCCAATTTGTTTTCCAGGCAGTACCAAAGGAAACTGGCAAAAACAATCAGGGAAATCAGCCAACTTTCACTTCCTACACCTTATTTCAGTTCTGTAAATCCCAGTCCTGCATATATGGAGTCATACGTCTGATTCAGGAATTGAGGAGCCAGTAGGGTGTCCTCACATCGTACAGGGTAGAAACAGAAGTGAAGATGATGAAATCGGCTTCGGGTAGTGTGCAAATAGGCACTGGGCAGAAACATTTCCCTGGCAGGTAATACGAAGTCAGACTGCCAGTTGGAATACATTTACTGAGGCACCAGGGATGCCAACGTCTCAATTAAGGGTTCCTGTCAGTGCTGTGGGGACCACCAGATCCCTGCTCATTCTGTGAGGCAGAAGCAGGACAAAATGGAAGACAGGGCTGAACTCCAGTTCAGCTATTTTCTGAACATGAGGCATTAAGCAAATTTCTTAATTTAAAAAAAAATCTTATTTTTATAATGCCAGGCATGGTGGATCATGCCTATCATCCCAGTACTTTGGGAGGCTGCTTGCGCCCAGGAGTTCAAGACCAGTCCGGGCAACATAGCAAGATCCCATCTCTACCAAAATATTTTTTAAGTAAATGATTTAGCTAGGCATGGTGTTGTGTACCTATAGTCCCAACCTTGGGAGGCTGAGGTGGGAGGACTGCTTGAGCCCAGGCGTTCAAGGCTGCAGTGAACTACGATCACACCACTGCACTCCAGCCTGGGCTGCAGAATGAGACCCCTTCTCTCTTAAAAAAGAAAACAAAAATAGTGTAACTATTTGTGGGTTGTTTCTTTCATTTAAACAGCATATTATACAAAATGGAGTAGGTCACAATCACCATTATTTTCTAGATCTTTCCCGATATATCTCAGTGAATACCCAATGTCATGAAGATCTTTCTACCAAAAAAGGAGAAGGATATCTTTCCTCTCTTTTATTTTTTAATTCCCTGTCAGATTTTTTCTTTTCCTAATGCATGATATTTTTGACGTAAAGAAAGGGAGGAAGTACTACAAATCTTGTTAGAGAAGTCACTCTTATCCAGATTCCAGTTGAAATCTGCTGACTAAAATTCCGGAGGCCAGGATAAGAGTCAAGTAAGCATCTGAGGTGAACTTAGCCTCTGGCTGTCTTGGGACCTGTTTGCTCTCCTGAAGAACACAACAATAGCCCTTGCTGATTAGGGAAGCATTTCCTGCTGCCCTAGTCCAATAGCAGAGTACAGGGGACCAGGGAATGAGTCTGTAGCTGGGCAAAGCTGCCATCCACACATTTCAGCTCTTGCTTCCAGGTGGCTGGTGAAGAGAGCAAAAAGCAACCTGTGCTCTGTCCCTCGGCTTCCAGAAAGCCAGAAAACAAGTCAAATCAAAAAAGTCAAGATAATATAGCCCACAAACCAATTCAACACTAAAAAAAAAATTAAAAACATGCCAACTGAAACCATTTTGAGACAGACACAGTTAACATAGCTTGGAGGTAGTTAGGCAGGCCTCCTTAGACAGGTCTAAATTTAGATGGGGTTAGCATCCAGACATCTTTCTTATCTATACATGACCTTCACCCAGCGGCCCAGGCATACCAGATCTGACCACTTTGTGGGTTGGAATGGGGAACTACCAGGGTGGTAAATCACAGAAACAATAGGGAATTGCCCCAAACACGTAGACATGATGTTCTAAGAAAAACCCAAATCTATTTTCATTATTTAGAAGGTCCTTGTGACCTGAAAGGTTGAGAGATGGTCACTAAAACTCGTGACCTGATACCTGCAGCCCTCCAGTCTCAGCTCATGGCTTGCTTAATCATTGTTGTAAAAGTATATAAAATTTCTTGTCAAAGGCAAACATGTGTCCTTTCACTTAAGGCATCTGTGGTTTTCCTTGTGTGTGCCCTTTTCTTCCTAATAAATCCTTTCTTAAACCATACATTGGATTCGCTCTGAAATTCTTTTCTGAGGTGAAGCCAAGAACCCACAGAGCAACACACTATACACCACCCGGCCTCCATCTCAACTCTGATACATGTTTCTCTCATTCATGCAAGTGTGCATGGATAACCCCAGGAATGCCTTGAATCACCTTCTTATTTCTTAATCATCTGCATGAATTTATTTTCTTCTCTTTCTGTCTGTGCTTTCTTCTCTTTCTCATTTTATTTTTATTTTTATTTATTTATTTATTTTTGAGTTGAAGTCTCACTCTGTCGCCCAGGCTGGAGTGCAGTGGCCGCTCCCAGCCACCACAGCCTCAACTTGCTGGGCTCCGGCAATCCTTCCGCCTCAGCCTTCCAAGTAGCTGGAACTACAGGCACGCGCTACCACGCCCGGCTAATTTTTGATTTCTTGTAGAGAGGAGGTCTCGCCAAGTTGCCCAGGCGGGTCTCGAACCCACGGGCTCAGGCAATCCACTCACCTCAGCCTCCCAAAGGCGCGGGATTACAGGCTGAGCCACCGAGCTCGGCTCTCTTTCTCATTTTAAATACAAGTTTATAAGTATGAATTACTCTGATTCTTTGGCCCGATATTAGAGGGATCCCAAAGACCAACACAAAACAGAATTGAGCAGACTGAGGTATAATTCTATATACGTTTATGAATGCACACAGGGAGACCATATCGCTTTCCTATCCTCAACCTCCTTCTAAACAACTTATAGGGACATGTGTTCTGGTTGATGAAGGGCTAACATCAACAACTGAAAAAACAACCGGAAAAAGGGAAGTGCTAGGGAATGAGGCAAGGTTGGGAGATGTGCTCAGCCCTTGTATTGGTTTGTACACATTATCCCTTTTAACAGAAGTCAAATGAGACACAGACGCCTCAGGAAATTCCCTCAAGCTCCCCTGGTTTCATAGAACTGGGACCTAGATAGCCTGGCTCCAGAGTCTATGCTTTTAACCCGCACACCCTGCTACCTGATGTTAGTACCTAGAAGTAAAAATACATGATCCTTCAACCACCTGCCCTAGAAGAACCTGAGAGGCTAATAAAATGCGGATTCCTGAGCCCTGCAGCTACTGATCTGGAATCGCCAGGGTCTGGCCTGGGCCTTTTGACTTTAACAAACCTCCCAGTCCAGTGGCCCAAACATGAGGGAGAATATCTAAGTAATCACTTTCATTTTGCTGCAACCTCATTTTTCAGTTAGCAAACATTCACTGAGACTTTCTTCCTTGGAAGGTTCTGTGTGAACCTCCTTAGGGGAAGGAGGGAGCATAGATACTCACACAACACCCCTCGTTTCCAGCCATCTGCTCCTCTGATCCAGTCTCCATCCAGACTTTGGTTTGTTTTCTGGGTGACACTTAGTGTCATGTGTAGCTATTCATTTGTTGGTTTTCTTGTTTATGTCTGTTTTCCCTGTTGACTTTAAGCTCCATGTGGACAAGACAGGGTCAGTTTTGATGTCCCCGGGATCCAGCATAAAGCCTGGCACACAGGTACCAGATATCTTGTGGAATGGATGCATGCATGGATGAGTAAAAAATACCGAATTAATATATTAATAGCCTTCTAGGGGCAGTGAGACACCTATGGCAGTAACTGTTATAGAAGTGGTAAGAAGCAAACAAGAGAAATGCAGGCGGAAGGGGACAGATGGCCTTCCGACTGTATAAAATGCTGGGAATTCCAGGCAAAAGAAACAGCGCAGGGAGAGATGTGGGGGTAAGAGTGTAGGAGACCCAGTGAGGAACACAAGACTTTTCTTTTGTCAAGATTGAAAAATGCACACCTGAGAACAGTTGTAGGTAGACAGATGACAGCCTTGAATGTCAGGCAAAGGCATTTTGTTAATTATATGTTGGGAATTGAGAAGCCACTCAGGGCTTTATGAACATGGCTTTCATAGGAACAGAGACACATTAGTCTAGTAGCAGTGTCCACATCAGCTGAAGGGAGGGGATTTTGGAGGCAAGGAATTGGGGATGCTTTTGCTTTCACGTTAATTTCTGGTCCTAATCTCTCTGAGTCCCCAAGTGTATATTTTGGAAGCTAAAACAGTTATTCTCTTCTTAAGCAAACATTAGCTCTTTGAATCTTCACATTCTTATAAGGACAGATGTAAAAAAAAATCATGGAAAGAATATCAATAAGACCTGAAAATAATTTGAGTCTGAAATTTAGAGAGATGAGAGACAAAAGAATTCAGGGTTTCAGAGCAGTCCTTGATTTGTCCTTGCTGGTCATGGCAGCGTTTCATTTTACCACTTTGAACTCTAGGGTGCTAATGAAAAGTCTTTGGCTTCAGGGTAGACCTGCATAGTGACTACCTGACCAGCATGGTACCACTGCCTTGTATCCAAGAAAAAAAAATCACAAATTGATTGTGGCATCTTTTACTCTGAGCCCATCCAGATTAGTCCGCAGAATCCTTCTTAGCACTGGCTCTGGAGACCGTCACAACCAAGAGTTGGCTCAACAAGATGAGACCTATTTGTCACCTCAATGTCATTTTCAGAGTGTAGATGCCATATTATCTGCATAATCTGCTTAGGAACCAACAGTGTCATGGCGTCTATAAGTACTTGTGCTGTCTACTCTTAAGTTGCATTGTACAGAAAGAAAGTGATCGTGATTTTACTTACAACTTTGTTTCCATTCATGTCATTACCTGTCAGGTACGTTTGTTCATGTATCTCCGTGATGCTCAAAAGCTCAGCCTCCTGTTGTTGGCAGCTCCTCCTTGCCTGTTGCCACGTGAGAGCGGATTTGGAGTTGATCTGGTAGGAGATGCTAGTCAGAGGATCCTTATTCCATAAGCTTTCACTGCCCTCAACTGGAAAAGAGGTCAAGTGGAATTTGTTGCATTAGGCTAGAAAACACTTCTAGTGAACAATATTTTTTAAGCCACCCTGGTAGCATTATTGCCCGAAGCATAAAGTTTTATATTTATTTGTTTGGTTGTTTGTTTATGTTTTTAATAGAGACGGGGGGGGGGGGGCGTCTTGTTATACTGCCTAGACTGGTCTTGAACTTCTGGCCTTAAGCAGTCCTCTCACCTTCGCCTCCCAAAGCCCCAAAGCACTGGGATTACATTTTGAGCCACCACGCCAAGCCTCTTTTACTATTATTATTTATTATTATTTTTGAGACAGGATCTCACTCTGCCACCGAGGTTGAAGTGCAGTGGCATAATCCTGGCTCACTGCAGCCTTGACCTCCTGGCCTCAAGTCCTCCCACCTTGCCCTCCCACAGAGCTGGGATTACAGGCGGTGAGCCACCACCCTGGCCTCTTTTACTTCTCCTTGAAGTGCTAATGAGATTTTCCTCACTCCTGAAATGAAGTGAGGGTTGGGGGAGGGGGAGTCTCAAAGAGTCAGCCACATCCACTTTCTCTCCTGTGCTAAAGAAAGAAAGGAATGACTCCTCTCCCAATTTTGGAGGGAGAACATTTGGGATCAGAGGAGCTAGGAAGTAAGGCAAATATAAAGACAAAAGTTAGAAATGCCAGCCCATCTTCTTTAATCTAGGGGGAAAAAAGGAAGGGGAGAGAAGAGAAAATAAATATATGTCTTCTCTCAGCAAGTGAACATTTCACCTGCACATTCTCATTTGGTCTTTTTGGAAATACAAAGCAAGAGCAGGAAGGTTGTGGACTCCTGCAGACAGGCTGACCTGCCCTGCGCTCAAGGCCTTGCCACTCACTGGGGATGTGGCCTCAGATAAATGATTAACTTTTGGAGTCTCATTTTCTTATCGCTAGAACGTATTCAATATAGGCAAAGAGCTTAGCAATAATAAATGCAGATTGTTAGTTTATATTTTCACAGAGTAAAAAAATAATAATTTCAGCTTGTTTTTTTCCTTTGCTATTTTATGATTCTCAACATACTCCATCAACTGAGATGTATTCTATGAAAGGCCAATGATATCCAGATGGAGAAGTATTATTTACAGTCCTTTTTCGTAGAAGATGCTTGGGAAGTTACACGTATTCAAGGATATCCAAGATGGTGAGTTTACTCTGTGATCGGTGACTTACCATTTGTCCTCTGCATAAAATCACACCTTTATCTAATTCTATTGCCCTTAAACAAATGAAATATTTTTGTATGCTTTGTGTTGTGAAAACGTGTCTTCTTTCTTTTTACTAATATAAAATTCTACTTAGACACCATGCAAAGTAATAGTCTTTTTATTTACTTGTAAGGAAGAGAGAAAGGATTGTATAACTTCTCAAATTTTTCTGAGAAGTACTCAGTTTGCTAAGAGGTCAGAGAGCTTTCATAAGCATATAGGCCACACCGTTGTGCTTCTTAACTCTGTATCTAATTGTGCTTTGTATCTGATGAGGAAGTAATGCAGACCTTTCTGTCATACATGGACCACCCACTGTGATATGAAACTCTCGGCCCTAGGACACATCAAAAGGGAAGAGACATAGCAAAATTGGATTCAGGCAACAGCATAGACATTTCTAAGATGTCTAAACTAGAAAATCATTATATGTTTGCATAAAAATAAGTTTGAATTAGTAACGCTAAGTTTAGATGTGGATGATCTGAGGTTTAATATCTACAGAAGTGAGATCATTCAAATGAGACTGATTGGGAGTTTACTTGAAGGTGAAGATACTGTAAACAATTTGTTTTAGAAATCTACAGGTTTTGTTTATAATATAATAGAAAATGTGAGATATAAAAAAGGGAGAAGTATTTTCTTGCCCGGGAATGGAAGAAAGCAATCTAAGTGACCAAAGAAGAAAATATAATTGACTCTTCACTTAAAGAAAGTGTATTTGTATTTTAAATCAAGGGATGAAAACATATTTCTCAATAAATGTATAGGTTTGCTGCCTCTATTAACACCTCCCTGAGGAGTTCAAATTCTCACAGTAAACCAGCACAACCCATGCTGGAAGCCAAAGTTGCAAGCTCTAGAGAATTGAGAGAAAAGGGTCTCTTCCTTTTCCTGTTCTCATGATACTTGAAAATAAATGTCTAAATACAAAGAAAACATTGCAATAAACAATGCAACAGACAATGAAAAGCATACAGTCGGTGTCACTAGGTCAATAACTGGTGCCTCATCTTCCTGTATTGAACCTGCCAGTTTAAGGCTGACATAAAATAAAAAGTTCTTCTTTTAAAATTTGTTTTAAAATTTGAATGCCTATGATATTAAATCAGTTTTGTTTTTTAACTTTCTGTGATGATTTTACTTTTACATTTAATGGAAAATAATGTATAATTTGGCAACGAAGACATAAATTACAAGGGACAAGATGAAAAAGTTATTCCAAAGAACGTGCTCAAGATATCACTCTAACACATATTCAAGAATATCCAAGGCTGTGAGTTTTCTTTGTGATTTGTGACTTGCCATTCATCTCCCATATTTCATTCATTAAACCACACATTCATCTAATTCCTTTGTCAGTAACACTTAAGTGGGGGATACTATGATTGGACCCACAAATCGTAAGAAACTCCATGAGACAGATTTAGAAAATATCATTCCCGTTAAGTAAAGGAGAAAGATACTTCTCAATTACTGAAAAACAAATACTGATTTACCTTCGGGGTGGGGGGGAATAGCTCAATTTGTTTCAGACATAAAGGTGTCTAATATAAAAATTCAATATCTATAAACCTTTAATGGGAATCAAAACTCTAAAGGTCGATATTAAGGAGGCCAGTACATCTTTGTGAAGACCAGGAGAAGTGTCACTATGAACAGGAAGCCTTTGGGCTTTTGTGGTTATTCATCCAGAAAGGAGGAACTGCACTCAGAAGACAATTTCAACAATATATGGGCTGAGGAATCAAATTTACTTTTAGCAGGATGATTAGGGATTAGAAATCAAAAAAAGATAAATAAGCACAATTCTTCAAATCCGGGCTTTCATTTGACAAACTGTTTTTTGCAAGCCGCACTGTTTTTACTTAGAATCATGTGAGGAGGCGTGGTCCCAAAAGTTGAGTAGCAAGTGATGCCATTGCAATTCAGGCAGTTTCACAACCATCCCTGACCACATCCATGCTCTTCTCCTTCCCCGCTCCTTTGCAGGGAAGCAGGAGAAAGAGTTCTGGATGATACCAGGAAACGGGGGCTGCTCTGATCTGGTCTGAAATAGTGGGTGAGAGGTGGGGGGTCGAGGGGTGGTTAGAAGTTTAGAAAGGTCACACCTTGCAGCAGGAAGAGGGTGTCCGTGACAGGAAAGTGAAGAAAGAATTCTTCCTCTTTCCTCAGCCTTAGCTCTGCCTCCCAACGCTAATATCCCCCTGCTTCTCACCTAAAACCTGCTGCACTGTCTACCCACAGATTGTGGAAGGCTACTAGGAATTCATCTGTTCTGGAACCTTCCCACTAATTTAATGTACTACCACTTCTTTTGCATTATCGCAATAAAGCTTGAATTTTCATTCTTAAGAAACCTTCAATGACCAGGCATGGTGGCTCACACCTTTAATCCCAGTACTTTGGGAGGCCAAAGTGAAGGATTGCATGAACCTGAGAGTCCAAGACGAGCCTGAGCAACATAGTGAGACCTCGTCTCTACAAAAAAAATCAAAAAATTAATCAGGTGTGGTGGTGTATGCCCATAAGTCACAGCTACTCAGGAGGCTGAGGCAGAAGGACCGCCTGAACCCAGAAGGTCAAGGCTGAGGTGAGCTGTGATCGTGTCATTGCACTCCAGCCCCGGTGACAAAGTGAGACTCCGAATCAAAAAAAGACTTTCAGCACATAAATTACCCACTTCCATTTGTTCTTGGATGTGTTCAATTAAACGACACTCTTCTTAAATTGATTTAAGAAGAGTTAACATGACTATCATTTCTACCATGAGGAGTCATTTTCATGATGACATTGACACAGAATCTAAGAGCCCCCCTCATGTCTCTCTCTTCATCAAACCTCATGCCTGTGACTTCAATTGAATCCTGTTTCTGATCTATGGTTTCATAAATATAAAGCATTTGGGGGGTGAGGGAATAATAGCAGCCTACCTCAAGCATTAAGTATACTACATTGCATACACCATAATTGGCCCTAAAGTCTTAGAGAACATCTGGGAGTTGGTAAAAACAAGAAGGTCATTTAATATAGGGAATGCTGGTACCACGGGTATATAGCATCTTCTCGGGATGATCTCAGTGAACATTGGGGTAGCAGAGATGCAGTCTAGTCTTCTTAGCAAGATCTAAATGCCAGATATAAAAAGCCCAGGGCTGAGAGCCCAAAAGCTCTGTGTCTTCGTCTTCAGCCAATGCAGATAACGTTCTCCCTTGCAAAATGGGTCCATTCACGTTTGCAAAGGGTTGTGGTGGGATACGACGAGAATATATGTGAAATAACTTTAGGGAAAATGCTCCAGACAAGTGCAAGGTCTTGCCCTCACATGCCAGGTGAAACATGCCCAACTTTTCTTGAGGAAATAGCTACTTACATTTCAATGGACAAAATCCAAATAGTTTATCTGTGTCGTAGTCTGTAGTGGTTCCACACCATAGCCATCCATCTGACCGCCCAGCGCTCGTGCAATCCGCGTACCACTTGTTTTGGAACTTGAATGGAAAGGCGCAGGTAGCCCCATTGGCATTGCCCAGCAGCGTGAACATGGCTAGGGAGATAAATTGATTGGCACTTAGAATGCAAGTGGCTTTTCTGAACACTGACTTTCCAGTAAGAAGCACACTGAAGGAATCGGTCTGACTCTTCTGATCATACCCACACAGGGGATCTCTCTTTTGCTTTTTTTCTCTTCTCCCTCTATCCCTCTCCTCCTCTAATCGTTTGTTGGGTACATATAGCAATCTGTACTCAGGAATAACCCTAGTATATCATTTCATTTTCACTGTCTTCTAAAATAGACTTTCCTTCTTCCTCTTCTTACTGTAGCTTTAACTTCTGCATTTCCTCCAAAGAAAGAGGCCTTCTTTACCTTGGCTGGAATCATAGCATTATGGAATCTCTAGATTGAATACAGTCTTAACGCTGTGTAGCCCAAATGCATGGCCATAACTCAAAGCCCCTCTGGCTACTCCCTGTCATGCCAGCCTCCACTTGAGTCCCCCAACAAGGACTACGAGAAAGGATAGAAATGTTGTCATCGTTCTCTAACCCACGTCATGAAAAGAAATCCCTCAAAACCATTAGATATCAGCTACTATCAATATTTGCCTTTTTAACAAGTGAATGCAGACAGACCAAGTGGAAAGCTCTGGATTCAACCAGAAAGGTACATTAAAACAAAGGTAGATCACTGTTGATTATGATTTGGCTTAAGCTTAGAGATGCTCATAGCTCCATTAAGAACTAAACAACTCACGTAGCTACAATGGCCAGTATGCTTAAAGTCCCTATCTTTGTAGGGAATGCTTCACCTTTGGGAGACAGAAACCCTTTACACTGAAGTATTTGCCCTCTTGCCATCAATTGACATTCGGGATTTATCCTAGGTAGGAATTCTTTTCTTAATTAGATTCTATGACTTGACAAAGTTATTAAGACATTTAGTCCTGAAGATAATATAAGATTTGTAAAATATGTAGCACATATTAAGAGCATAATAAATGTTAATTCCCTATTTCTCTTCCTTTTCCTTTACTCATTATTTTTATTCGGTCCCCCTTAAATGCTAGATTTATTTTTAATTACCTCAAAATAACCTCAATGAGTTACTTGTTAATAAACTTCAGATGCTATTCTAGCTTTAGTTCCACTAGGTGACAAGACTAATTTTTCAAAATCATATAATGTGTAAGGAACATGCTGGATTCAGGAATGATTGTGCCTCTCTTAGTCACTGGGATACCTGTTTCTTCATATCAAGAGAACTAGGGAAGACCACCTCGGGGCTAGTTGTACTGTTCTTTAAGTTGGCCAAAACATTTTCAGTGCTGGATTTGCAGATGTCCATCAGAAATAGCTTCATCAGGACTAACTCAGTGTATTTAATAATTACCAAGTCATCCTATACACCAGGCACTGACAAGGCCAAAAAAACTCCAGATACCTTACTGGCAAATTCTCAGGCAACCATCAAATCCATCCAAATCTACAAATCTGGTTCTATTTTTCTGAAATAATCCTAATCCTCAACCAGTTCTGCCCTTCTATCCAAGTTTTCGTCAGAAAGAAAAAGACTCAACGATATATCCTTGCTACGTTGTCTTCAGTTCTAACATATGTTTCAGTTCAAAGATCTCGTGGTCATTCTGAAGGGTTAGACCCTCTAGTAGGAATATCTTAAGTACTGGAAGATCTTTGGAGAGTATGCAAAATGTGGCCAGTGGACCATCTGCCTCAGAACCACCGAGGCCTTCATAAAAATAATTGAATAAATTCCTAGGCTCTCCCCTGATAGGCTTATTCAGAATTTAGATAAAAGGAGGACCTGAGGATCTGTATTTTTAACATGCTCTCCAAGTGATTCTTAAGCATACTGAAGTTTGAAAACCACTTTCCTAACCTTATGCATATTTGTCTCAAAGTCAGTGGGAGGACAGGAAGGGTGAGGAAGGGGAGCTACAGTATTTTTTTTTCCTTGGGTTTTATTGATTTGTTTCTTTGTTTCTTTGTTTTTGAGTCTCACGCTGTCACCCCAGCTGCAGTGCAGTGGCACACTCACAGCTCATCACAACCTTGACCTCCTGGGCTCAGTCGATCCTTCTGCCTCAGTTTCCTCAGTAGCTAGGACTGCAGGTGTGTGCCACCACACCTGGTTAATTTTTTTTTTCTAGTGACAAGTTCTCACTATGTTGCCCAGGCTGGTCTCCAACTCTTGGCCACAAACAATGCTCCTGCCTCAGTTTCCCAAAGAGTTGGGATTACAGGTGTGAACCACCATGCCCAGCCTTGTATTGTATTTTAAAATGCAGTAAGTTCAACATCTTAGCACCAGTCTTCCTCAAGTTGACTTCCTCAATTAGCACAATTGCCCCATCTGTGGAATTTGACTCAGTCAAGTTTAGTTCACCCTTGTCTGGCTTATAAGTTTTTATTGAGTTTCTCCTGGAAGGTTGCATGACTTAAGTTGCCTCTCATATGACTTCTAAATCTACTTTATGTTCAAGAAACCCCTCAGGATAACTTCTTTCTGAGTTCTTCTCTTGCCCCACTTCAATTCCTAATCTCCCCTCTTCTTTAAGGAAAATGGAAAGCTTACAAATAACATCCTTACAAAGAAAACTGAGTTCCTATGCTCCATCCTAGCTGTGATAAGCTAGCTTCAACCTATCGGCAGCCCCCGTGTAACACAGCAATTTTAGAAACAGGTTATCTCTTGTCCCCAAAGCCAGGCTCTTTCTCTGACCTTGAGGTAGCTCTAGATAAAACTTCACAATAACCAAGTATCTAAGCCTGAAACGTGGTTATAACATCATCTGACTCAAAAGATCAACCTTTGTAAAAGGCTTCAAATTCTTCCTTATTTTTGGTTTGTTTTCTCTGTGCAGCCACCAGAGAATGAAATTTGGCCTATATAAGAGAAGACTAAATGCTCTGATTTCATTTAACCTTCAAGAGTTCAAGAAACCAACCGCATATAAGATGATCCCCCTCTCCCATTGGTGGTATCAATTTCTAAGACAACTAACTAAATATACTGTGTATTCATTTATATGCTAAGTCCTCAGTTTTTCTAATCCTCTGACTATTACAATCTCTAAATATCCATAAGGAGACAAAACATATCAGAAGCATTTAGAGTCCCACATTGTCAAGGCATTTGCCAAGATTTGATTTTAGGCCATCTAAATTGGTTGAGAATGTAGTTCCATGGATCATTTCTCCAGGAATAACTCAAACCAAGGGAAAAGAAGTATTTGGTTCAATTCCATTTATCACTACAACTTTATAATGTTTACTAGGAGGCTTTGGGTCAAAGACTCCAGTGAACCTTATTTTCTAAAAAATGTAACTCATGGTTTTAAAAAATCCTCAAGAAAGTTAAAAGAAATGTCTTCTTGCTAATTTCAAATACCTCAAGCATCCACTTATGACTTTTTACCACATTTACTTACCATCATGGTCTCAAAGAGCACAGCATAGTTCAAATCACAAAGAAGGTGATCAATTAGTATTTCTAGTATACACCAAACAAGAACATGATTCTGTTTTTCTTTTTTCTTTTTTCGAGTAGGGATCTCACCCTGTTGCCCAGGCTGGAGTACAATGACACGATCATAGCTCTCTGCACCCTCGACATCCTGGGTTCAAGTGGTCTTCCCGCGTTGGCCTCCCAAAGTGCCGGGATTACAGGCACAAACCACCACGCCCGGCCTGTGTTTATTTTCTTGAATTAGTTTCCAACTAAGAAGATGAGAAAACTTGACAGATCACAATTCCAAGCTTCTTACCTTCATACCCTCTAGAGCACAAATCATCTGTGGTTCCATAGATCTTCCACCTGCTCCATAAACCAGATCCCTTGTAGAGCATAATATTCTTTTCTTGTCTATTGCCATAGTTAAAAAATAAATCTTCTCCCTTGATTCCAAAAAGTGTGTCATTTTTGCACTCCCATTTCTGCAATTCACTTTTTGAGTCACAGGCATAGAGAGTGACAGGAACCCAGTCGGTTTTTGATGGCACTCCCAGGCATAATTTAAGTGCAACACTCATAATATGGGATTCAGACAACCATCGGAATTTCTGGGACTCGGCATCCTGGTTGCAAGCTGCGGTTTGGACTGCACTGGAACTTATTACTTCTACACAGCGCTTGTGATCTTCATTGTAGATTAAAAACTGCCTCGTGTCTGTTTAAAGAAAAAAGAAGAAAAAAAAGGAAGAAAGAAAGCATGGTTAAATGGCCTCATGTAACAAGGACAATATTTTAGGGCAAAAGTTTCCACTCTCCAGTTCTCGAAAGACTTACGAATCCAGGAATAGAGGTGCAGGTGACTGCCTAGGCCAGCTCTCTCCTGGGTATCCCTGAGGCTGGAGAGAGACCTAGATTGAGGGCTGCCAGAGTGCTACCACCCAATCGGTGTCTTTAAGATGTCCTAGCTCATAATGAAAAGACCACCTTACATGCTCACGAATTATCATGGAGTGAACATAAAAGTCAGATAGCAGAAGAGAATCATATTATTCTGAGAAAAGAAAATTTAGATAAGGTGAATACAATAAGCTGTAAATTTAAATGCATTTTGAAATGAATTCAAAGAAATGGGTTTTTATGACACATCTTGACCCTCTCTGAGACAGAGAGAAAAAAAATCTACCTATGGCTGAGTATGGGCTGAGTACGATGACTCACAACTGTAATCCCAGTACTTTGGGAGGCTGAGGCAGGAGAATTGCTGCAGCCCAGGAGTTTGAGATTAGCCTAGGAAACATACTGAGACCTTGTCTACAAAAAAAAAAAAAAATCAAAAAATTAGTTGGGCATGGTGGCACATGCCTATAGTCCCAGCTATTCAGGAGGCTGAGGCAGAGGGATCTCCTGAGTCCAGGAAGCTGAGGCTGTGGTGAGCCATGATCATGCCACTGCCCTCCAGCCTGGACAACAAAGTGAGACCCTGACTGAAAAAAAAAAAAAAGTTTTAAAATCTTTGTAATTTGGGACTGGTGATTTAAAGTCTATCTGTAAGGATGGATTATACTTACAGCACATAGCTGCTAGCTGGCAAAACCGGACTTCCTCTTGCAAAAGAGGAAAAAAAGTTCTCTGGTAAGCATATTTTTTTCCCCTAAATCAAAATTGAATTCATGTAAAGATTTTTTTTTGTTTACTTTTAAAGGATATACAAATAAAAGGTACTGACTGTTTTCTCTTAGTTTTGTGGCGTAAATGTAAGCATTTCTTGTGAAGTTTTACCCAGTCCTTTCTTCTGACGTGGTTGCTTCAAATGAGCTGGTAACGTTGCAGATATTTGGGGCTATGACTAGATTTGGTCATTATTTTTCATCAAATCATTCCAGCGAAACAAAACAAAGTTAGACTAGTACCACCAGTAGAGACTTTCAGTGTTTACAAAGCATTTTCTCAGGCTACATTCTATTTACTGTACTCCACGCCGTGACGTTGGCACCACTTACATTCTGAGATCAGTTCTAGAACCATACACTTAAAGCTTATCATAAACTTCTGACTCAAAAGATTCTTTTCTCCTGACACGCTCCTATATCGACTCTCCACACTAGTCAGATACCTCTTACCTCTATCTTACTTGAGTTCCTCATTCTATGCGACTGCAAACCGCTGCCTGGATCTCCAAGCTGGGTCACTCATCCGGCAGCTTTGATTTCTTGGAATTGGAACTCAGTAAAGCCTCACATCAGAATGCCTGCTTCTGTTGACTTCTCTGGGGCTGACATCTGTCAACAAAGCATGCAATGCCCACCCAAATCTTCTCCCATCTGGCTGAACTACCGTCCATGCGTGATCTCATTTTGTTGCTGTGCGTGCCTAGTGGGACACAATGAGTAACTTTCTGCCTTGGCTTAGCCCGAAAATATACTGCGATGGTTAACCTTGTGTGTCACCTTAGCTGAGTCATGCTATTCAGATCAAACACCAGTCACCATTTGATCAAACACCAGTCAGGATGTTGCTATGAAGGTTTTTTTCTTTTTTTTTAAGATGAGATCATCATTTGAATCTGTTGGCTTTGAGCACAATAGATTACCCTTCCTAATGTGGGTGGGCCTCATCCAATCAGGTGAAGGCCTTAAGAGAAAGCAAACGGAGGACAGAAAAGAAAGAATTCCCTGAAGAGGGAGTTCTGCCTTAGATTGCCTTTGGATTTGAACTGCAATATGAACTCTTTCCTCAGCTTCCAGCCCACCCCTGCGGATTTCGGATTTGCCAGCCTCAGCAATTTGTGAGCCAATTTCTTCCTATCTCTCTGTCTCTCTCCTTCTCGGTCTCTCTCTCCTCTCTCTTTACACACGCACACCCATACTATTCCTCTGGAGAACCCCGACTAATACGTAGACCCCAATTCATACTCTTTCCTCCAACTCCATTTCCCTTACCCAGACCAAGCCACCATGGTCTTGCTCTGGTTCTCCTCTTTTTAAAATAGAATCATCGAGAAAGATAACAGTTCCTGGGAGGAGATAATCCTGACTTGTCACCTGACTCCAAGTTGCAAAACCTGCCTAACATTGTAGGTTGTCTTCACTGTGCTTAAAAAAAAAAAAAAAAAAAAAAAGAGGCCTCTTTCTGTTTGTGAGATGTCCTTAGCAGACTAGTTAAGATGCGCATCGCATTCTGGTTAAATGCTTACCCGGTAACACATTCTTTATTCCTCTCCTACCTTTGTGGAGAGGATGGAGGAAGATTTGGTTTCTAACCATAGTCCTCCATCAGTTTCCATCCTTCAAGAGAGTATCACTGAACCCCGGGAAAGTGCATGAGCTCACAGCATCCAGACCACAGTGTCGCTCACCTCCTCTCACTCACCACCTTCCAACTGCACCGCCTTTCTGTTCCTCCAACCCTCCAAGCTCTTTTCCATTTTGGGGCCTTCGTATTGTGAGTTTCCTCTTTCTGGCCTGCTTGTGAAGGTGTCAACTCCTCAGCGAGGCTGACCGTCCTAACTCATTTTCTTTTTTTTTTTTTTCGAGTTGGAGTCTCACTCTGTCGCCCAGAGTGGAGTGCAGTGGCCGCTCCTGGCCACCGCAGCCTCGACCTGCTGGGCTCCGGCGATCCGCCGCAGCCTTCCAAGTAGCTGGAACTACAGGCATGCGCCACCATGCCCAGCTAATTTTTTTTTTTTTTGAGTCAGAGTCTCACTCTGTCGCCCGGAGTGGAGTGCAGTGACCGCTCCCGGCCACAGCCTCGACCTGCTGGACTCCAGCGATCCTTCCGCCTCAGCCTTCCATGTGGCTGGAACTACAGGCGCGCGCTACCACGCCCGGCTAATTTTTTGATTTATTGTAGAGGTGAGGTTTGCCAAGTTGCTCAGGCGGGTCTCGAACCCGCGGGCTCAGTCAATCCACTCACCTCGGCCTCCCAAAGCCCTGGGATTACAGGCTGAGCCCCCGAGCCCGGCCCCTAACTTATTTTCAATCTTTTATTTCCTATAGAACATCTACAACCATCCAAAAACATGTATATTCTTTTCTTTAATGTTTTGTCTGTATCCCTCTACTGGATTGTAAATTCCTTAAGGGGAGAGACTTGATCTTTCACATTCAGTGGAATGAATAAATGAAAGAATATTTATTAAATCTGAAGCATCTTGACTAGTTACCTAGATAAATTATCTATTGAATAATAGATTAATGATTAGGAGTCTATTGAATATTCGTTTTCTTCTTGAAAGCTTTTTTTTTTCCTGAAGAGCGATTTATAAATGTTTATATTTATGAAAAGAGTATTTGGAAATGAAGAGTTTCTATTTTAATACACACTTACCTATTCTTGTTTCCTTTATTTATCTCTTGCCGTGAGGAAGCAGTGTGAGTTTGATGTTGCCTTTGCCAGACAATACAAGGAAATGTAAAACTACCGCTCTGCGGTGATATATCCGACATGTGCTGTTCTTGCCCCAGTGGTCAGCAAGTGCTTTTGCTTTTCTCACTGTCCCTGCAATGGTCTGATTTTGAACGGCATGCTCCTTCCTCTGAAAGTGTACTTGAGACCTTGGCCAAAAGGCAGCTTGTGGCATCATCGCCGCCATTAACCATACCAATGTGATATGTGTATAAACACTCTATTTTTTTGTCTATCTTAATGATGCTAGTGAAATAAAAATATCGCAGACCTAAAGAAATGAGAACGGCTGAATTGCTACCTTTTTTCTCCACAATCTCATTTGCGGAATCAAATATGTGAGTTTTCTTTTTTTTTTTTTTTTTAACGCTTATGTACCAGAAATTTGCAGAATTGGAGAGATTCTCCTTCCATCTTAACTTGACCTTATTCATCTCACAATTCCTTTCCAACAAGTATTTGACAAACACCAACTAGGTGCCGAGCACTGCGCTTGTGACAATACAAAGACAAACAAAAGAGGCAAGTTCCCTGCCACACTGAGCACACACTCTGCTGTGGATAATTCGTGGGCAGAAGTAGCAATCGTCAAAAACCATTTAGGAAAGAAGCAATATGTTTCAACCCAACATCTTAGGTTAAAAATAACTGAAGATGGAACATCCAATAGCATAAGTGTGACTTCTCTTTTAAGCATATCTCAACATTTTTAAATGATTCCATAATATTGAGCAACTAACTAAATTTCCAAACCTACCAGCAGAGAAAATTAGGTTACTAAAGGTGGCTGTTTAGGGATAGAACTATGATACGCTGTATTTTCTTATATAGTTTTAGACTTTCTCCACCATCTATAACTAAAATGCTGACGTTAAAACACAAAATAACTTCGGGAAGACAGAGAAGCTGGATAAGAGGAAGATACACAAGTATTCGGTAGCAGATACTGCCTGAACGCCACTTAATTCTCCTGGGCCAGTGCCGTTTCTGTGCCTGCTGGCTCCACTCCCAAATGTCAGCGCCAGATCTTTTGGCCTGGAGGCTTTTCCTAGTCATCAGAATCCCCTGTGCTCAAACATGGCGCAGAAGAAGTCTTTCATCAGTGACTGATGAGAATTGCAGAATGCTCCCCATCCCTTGCGTCTTGGATGGCTTGACTGCTACACCTGGTCCACGCTGTTGCCCAGAGCTTCCCAGCAGATCTAAGCTCCAGTGCCCACAGCAGTCCCATCTTCTTTCCCTACTCCCCTGTCAGTGCTCCTGGGCTCGCCTCTGAGTAATCTATTTACACTCAAATCAAAACGCAACTGTCAGAGGACAGCTTCTTGGGGAACTCAAAGTAAGAAATATCTCCGCTAGCCTCAGTAAATGAGATGTAAAACCTGCATACGTTTCCCCCAAAGAGCTAAAATTAAGTGAAAAACATATATATATCCTGCACCTGGTATATGCAAAAAGCAGAGAATCATTTTTCGCTTCAATTCTCCATTCAAGGCCGGGCACGGTGGTTCAAGCCTGTAATACCAGCACTTTGGGAGGCCGAGGCAAGAGGATTCCCTGAGCCCATGAGTTCAAGACCAGAATGGCAACTTGGTAAGACCTCGTTTCTACAATAAATCAAAAAATTAGCTGGGTGTGGTAGCGCACGCCTGTAGTTCCAGCTACTTGGAATCCAAGGCTAAGGCAGAAGGATTGCCTGAACTCAGCAGGTTGAGGCTGCGGTGGCCATGAGCATGCCACTGCACTCCAGCCTGGGCAACAGAGTGAGACTCCGACTCAAAAAAAAAAAAATTCTTCATTCATCCACCAAATGTTCAGAGAACCTACTAATTTAAGACACTGCATTTGGCTCTATGGGGAAGTGCAAAATGTCAACCCAGTATGGGTCTAACCTCAAGGAGAAACAGAGGCCCTAACTCTTCCCAGCTTCCCTCCTTCCTCTTTGAAGATAAAAGTATCCACACCCTCCTGGGGTCATCTGCCTTCTCAGTAGAAGAGATCTCCCTCCTCCTGCTGACCACGCCCCCGCCCCGCCACCTGTGTCCTGGACCTCATCCTCTCCTGCCTCTCTACCCTCTTGATCCTAGATTTTCAACCTCAGAATGCCAGACTCCGCCTCCTTCAGACATGCCAACAAAAATCTATAGGTAAGAAGCTGACACACACCTGCTCTTTCTTCTTCGGCGCACAGCCACGCTAACCAGCTAATCCCATGCCTTATGTCAACCTGATCACAACATAATTAGAACTCTAGTGTTTGACTCCCAGGTAACCAGACTCCACCGCTCTCTGGCTATGTGACCTTGGCCAAGTTTCAACACTACTCCATGCCTCTATTTCCCCATCTGTAAAATAAAGGGGACATAATGGGACCTATTCACTGTTGTGAGAATTAAATGGGAATAATCGAAATAAAGTGCATAGAACAGCTCCTGACACAAAAATTGCTTGATATGTGTGGCTTATTTGTATCTTTAATGTGGGAAAAAATCAGTCTTGAAGACAGTGTGAACTGGTTCAGCATGGGATGAAATCAGGGAGAACAGAGAGCTCTTGAAGCAGCTTAGAAACGGGGACAGAAGGACAGAGAACAGGGAGCTCTGGAGTTCCCAGCCTCAGGAGGCGGGTATGTGGAGGAGAGCTCCTCAAGGTTGACTGACCTGCAGTCAAATCCTGATTCCACCATTTGTTAGCTGTGTCGCCTCAGTTAAATCTAGCATTCTAACCTCAATATCTTCATCAGTAAAATGGGATAATAATGCTCTCTGATAGAGTTGCTGTGAGCACCTAAATGAGATCATTTATGTAAAGCGTCCAAAATATTATTTTGCATATTATAAACAACAAATATCAATTCCCTCCCCTCTTTCTGCCTCCCTAGAGATATATGAATATCCAGCCCTCGATGTAATAAAGGGAAAAATTGAAGCAAATAAAGGAAACTGAGTCCTTTTTAATACACTGTTGTTTGGAACCACATTTATATCTTTCCTGATCAGCACACTCCAGCTGGTAAATTATGTCTACTTCTTAGACTCGGGGTTTGAAGACCACAGTCAAGAATTAACTACTGACTAGCTGATTCTGCAAGTCACTTAGTCTTTAAAGCCTGTTTTGTTACTTGGTGAAAGATAAACAGGGTGGCTGGGTGAGGTAGCTCACGCCTATAATCTCAGTACTTTGGAAAGCCGAGGTGGAAGGATTGCTTGAGCCTAGGAGTTTGAGACCAGCCTAGGCAACACAGCAAGACCTTGTCTCCACAAAAAAATCAAAACATTAGCTGGGCGTGATGGCACACACCTGGAGTTCCAGCTACTCAGGAGGCTAAGGCAGAAAAATTGCCTGAGCCCAGGAGGTTGAGCTGTGATGGTGCCACTGCACTCCAGCCTGGGTGACAGAGGAGGACCTGACTCAAAAAAAAAAAAAAAAAGAAAAGTAAACAATGACATCTACCCAACTGCTTTAATGGGAAGCTAGGGGTCTCCAAGTCCAAGTTTCTCCTCCAGTTATTTGTGTATTTACTTATGGAGTAAAACAAAAATTACACTTAACTATCAAAACTCTAGCCATCTCTTTCACAACAAAGATGTCAGAACAGACTTCCAAATAAAAACCCTGAGAAGCCATTAAATGGAGTAAAATGAAAAAGGAGAAAAGGGCTGAGATTTTTCTCCTACCTAATTCAGTTTTGTGAAAAATAAAATTATATCAAAGAATTAATATTTGACATAAGACATGTATTTATGTTGGATTCAAAGTTTCCAAGGGTGACTGTGAGAATCATTACTGTGCTAATTACAGAACAATAATGATCTTTCTTAGCATGTAGCTAGGAAACTGAAATGGAAGAACATCAAGATTAAATCATTCAGCATGATTTCAGTGTCAGAACCACAGTTTGATTGCTTCTAGATAGTTTGAGTTCCCCCTTGTGTAAGGGGGGGTAACATGATTTGTACTTACTTGATCTTATATTACAGCAAGAAATCTAAGGGAAGATGGAAGACTGAGAGCTGCCCGGCAAAGTCCCAGATCTCTCCACCTGCTACGCAGTGACCTTCCGGACATTTTGCCTCCCTGGGTCTGTTGTTTCATCTACACAATGATGATGTCAAGATGCATCATTTCCAATTTCCTTTTGCTTTGAAGCACCATGATTCTAAGCCTTCTCTCCTGTATCAAGACTTTTCTCGCTTTCATTCTTAGCAGATATTCTTAGGCTCTTTCATGACACTTTGCTCGCCATGTTAGCTGCATCCTGAGAGCCTAGAAAGGCTCCGTGTTGCCCTGGGGCTGGTGGCACTGTTGTTGGTGTTTCTTCCCAAAGTCGCCTCCAGGAGCTTCATGTTAGTAGTTTGAAATCAACCATGGTGGGAATATTTACACCATGGAAATGAGCAAACACCACAAATCAAATCAGTGCTTTTTTCTTCTTCTTCTGGAAACCTGTTGTTATGTCTACCAACACACCACTGCCTGTGAGCCAAACCTTTCCACTTCCAAGTTAAACTTCTCTGCTGTGGTCCAACTACTGTGTCTCACCAGCTCTCTGTAGTCATAACCCTACTGAGGTCCAAACATTGGCGTTGAATGCTAAAAGGATAGCAGGGTAAGTTCAAAGGGTGAGCGGGTCCCACTGTTAGCCTTCAGTCCCCTGGACTCCTCCAGGTAGGACTGGCCCGTCCATGGGCATCAGCCCACGGATGTGTGTGGATGTTCTCTTGGAGGTGGAAGAAATGGTTCTGAACAGAAAAGAAATAAACCAATAGGAGGCAGGGAGACCTTCCCATGGGCCTTCCTAAAGGGCAGGAAACCGGGGGAGGGATCCTGAGGTCTCACACATCCTTTAACCCTCTGATAATTAAACAGATGCTCTGCTTTTACCCAGATGCCTCTGTTCATGAGCTGCTTGAACCAAGAAATGGTTAAATAAGAATTATAGGCTCTAAAGTGGAAAATAAAATTATTGCCTGTTTTTTGTTTGTTTGTTTGTTTTTTATTGTTCACCATCTTCCTTCTTTCCCCAATATCTGTGCCTTTGAGGAGGAAGACATTAGTCCGAGAAAGGCATCCTGCTGTCTAGAGGAGGGAGACATTCCTAAACCAAAAAGCACTTTTTGCTTAAAATCACTATCGAGTAAGCTTAAAGAAAATTAGGAGCCGTCTGTGTACTGCCCAATATGGTAGCTAACAGCTCCATGTGACTACTGTTTACTTAAAATGAGACTTATTTGAATTGAAACATGCTGCAAGTATACAATACACACCAGGTTTTGAAGAGTTACTTTTGAGGAATGAATGTGAAAATATCCCAATGATTTTTAAATTGGATTAAACATTAAGTGATCATATTTTGGAGATATTGGATTAAATAAAACATGAATAAAATAAATTACACCTCTTAGTTTTGTTTTGTTTTTTTTTTCCTTTTTTAAATGTGGGCACATCATGTAACTACGTATGTTTCTGTTGGATTGTGTTGGATTATGGAGCCCAGGTCTCATAAAAAGCCCTCAAATTGTTCAACCAGTTTCTGTCCAAAGACCTTCAGTGACTGGGAACTTATTACTCCTGAGCAGACGATTCTATCTGAGACAGCACAACCCTTAGAAGATTTTCCTGGTCTTCCTTTGGGACCATGAAGAATCCTTTAGTACCCTTGGTGAAGATTGTGACAATGCCTCACCTTACCTTGCAGTCCCTTCAAGCCCAAGTTAGGCTGCTCTTTCTCCAGCACCAATGATTAAGAGAAATAATTTGTAGCCAGAACTAGGCTGAAGTATCTGCTTGGGCTTCAAGAATCTTTTCTTAGCATTGTTTCATGGGAAATCTCTCTTTTAAATGCTGAGTAGATGCTTTTACTGGACAATTCATTATTATTGCCGGGCAGGGGAAGTCACTGCTTTTAACGGCTAACATTTATGAAGCACTTACTATGGGTCATACTCTGTTCTAAACATCTTACATATTGTAATTCATTTCATCATCACAACTGACGGGGCAGGTAATATTCTCCGCATTTTACAGACATGAAAACCAAAGCACAAAGAAATAAAGTAGCTTGCCCAAGGTCACACAACTTGGAAGTAAGAGTGGCAGGGTAAAAATCACATTGCCTTGCCTTGTGTTTTTATAATCACTGCTGCTTCATGCCTATGATGATTTACCTTTGCTGTAGTCAAACATTCTCTCTCTAGGAGGTTTCCTGTCCCACCACCACATCAGTGCACAGAGGGTGCCACTGGCAAAAGCTCTGCTCATAAGTGTTGATTTGACAGAAAAGAAGGGGCGGGGGGCTGGGTGTGGTGGCTCACACCTATAATCCCAGCACTTTGAGAGGCCAAAGTGGGAGAATCGCTTGAGGCCAGGAGTTCAAAACCAACCTGGGCAACATAGTGAGATCACTTATCAGGAAAAAAAAAAAAAGATAAAAAAAAGAAGTGAGGAGGATCAGGAACCAAAAAAAATCAAAGCTGAAATCCTTTCGGTATCATCTCAAAAATAGAACCGGTAATGAAAATTCTCCCAGGCGCTCCCATTCAGAAGTTGAAGCAAGTTGAGTCTAGAGCCACAGAAAAGACAGACTCAAGAATGTTTCTGAGAATTTGAAAAGCTCTGAAACTGTTTCCAATGAGGAATCACCAGTCCCCCGAAAAAGAAGAAAGAAACAGGAATAAATCTGTTTACACAGCAGTTTGAACAATTTAGAATACAGATAAGGATGAACTTTCTAGCAATACAAAGTATGAATATACTTTGTATTCAAATGGTTCACAGAAAAGAAAAATGAGTGTGGAAATGGCATGGGATTGCTCTGAGGAGATGATCTGTGGTCCTCGCCTTGGACCTGGTATGAGAGCGACATCAGGGGTGCCCTCCTCTTAGCCAAAGACAGCCAGCAGGTATTTGTTGGGGGTGAGGTAGAAATATTGTGGATTGTAAACCAGGATGCACAGCCCACAGAGCAGGAAATCCCTGCACGAATAAAATCGGGAAGGAGCAATGGAAGATGAGAGAAGAAGGAAGACTGAAGGTCTGCGGAGCCACAGGCTAGGAAGCACCCGAGGGCTGAAAAGCAGCCTCTTCCCTCCTCCAGCTCCTGGCTGCCATGCCTGGTGGCCAGGGGGAAGCCACACACTGCACCGTGGGCTGCGTGGTACAGGGGAGTGGAGCTTTCTCCCCTTCCCACAGGTGTTGCAAGGAATCCTCTAAAACAAACCCAGAAGAGGAAGGTGTGACACAGGCCTCCAAGGCAGAGAGCCCCCACTTCGAAACAGACTTACCCAACAGCTGAACAGCACACGGAATGACAGAGGCAAAAACCAGCAGCAGGGGCAGCCTCATGGCCCGGGGTTTATCCTTTTCTTCCACTGATGGAGAGGAGGGCGTAAAAAAGAAACAAAACAGTGAGGGCACCCAGTGTCCCCTCCACCTAGTCCGAGTTCTCAGAGCTGCCCTGCTGAAAAGAAGTACAGAGAATGCCCTCCCTTTTAAAGGGCTCCTGAATTTAGGGAAAACCTCCAATGAGGAGATATCCCGTCACATGAGGGCGGTTGGAAAAACAGGAATTCAAAGTTACAACTTTGCTTCGTAAGCTAACTTCTGAGAAGAGCAGACACAGAGGAAGGAGAGAAAGGGACTTGTGGGAGAGGGATGATAGGGGTGGGGGAGGAGAGAGGCCTGGCCTGCTGGGACAGGGAGAAGTGAAACAGCCCAGGACTTCGTGGCCTTCTCAGATGGGGCTGGGTGGAGATCAAGCTGCAGGCCATTACCTGGGCCGGAAAACTGAGCTTCCCCTGGGAAGCCACCAAGTCAGGGGTCCCTCCGCAGACAACCTGCACTGTCAAGTGTCAGAAGCCACAGGCGCTGAAAAGGACAATTTATGCTGGAAACATTTGCTTGAGAGTCAAAGCTGTTCCCTCTCATTCTCCGTATGCAGTGCTTAGAGACTTTTTTTTTGTTCTTGGGAAGTTTCTAAAGAAACCATTCACAGGAAGTTTTGCTCCTCTCGCTAGAAGAAAATTGAAAGACAGGGAAACCTAAAAGGAAATCTCAGGTCGAAATGGAGAAAGTTCTAGAAGCCATTCTTTAGAAAGTTCTCTAGAAAGCAGAGCAAATGGTGGCAAAGGATTTGCAGTAAAGCTACCCTGCCTGAACCATGGTGGTCCTCTTCAAGTTTGGAAGTGTCCCTCTTGCTAGAAGAAGAAAATCTGGATATTTGGTCAAAAGATGTATATTCATTTCATAACAAATGAAAATATTTCTTAAAATAAAAAAGTTAATTGATCATTCATGAAGCATTAAATAAAGAAACCCAAACATCTATTTTGTTATTTTTCGGAAGCAAAACATGAATTAAGAGCATTTTAAAGCAGAAACTAACAGTTAGATAGCTGACCCATACTGGAGTGTGGGAAATGTTAGTAATTCAAAAAGAAGCTGCTGGAAATATTATATTTCTTGAAATTTTAAATGAATAGTTTATCTTCAAATAAAAACCCTCCATATTCACCATCATTTTGATAGTTATTAACTTTACTTCCTAGTAAAAAATGTGATACAAATCATTAACTGTTTTCTTTTTAACATCTTAAATCTAGAAAAACAATGTAGGACAGAAGACTGATGTTTCTTTTTCACTAAGCCAGTGTTTAACTGACAAAAACTGTTCTGTTGGTTACAGAACAGATACAATAAATTTTTTTTTCTAAAACACTGTTTCACTAATTTATCATGCAAAAAAAAATTTAATGGGTCACTTGTGGCTTTTAAATGTAAATAAATCATATCCAAAATGTTGCTGCCTAATTCAGATTTATATAGACTTCAGACGTGAATAAAATTTAATTGAATTATCTCTACAATCACATTCAGAGTTTGTTAATTACACAAGTGTGTCATATCACATTTGGGTAATTAAAAATCAAGATCAAAAGTAAAAATCTGTGGCTTTAAAGCTTTGAAACAAAGTGAAGTCAACTGTCCCACAAAGGATTCATCTTACGATATTGACTTTATTGAAATAGAGATTTACCAGGCTGGAAGAGATGACTAGGGCAAAAAAGAAATCTAGCTCTCAGGGGAGGGACATCATGGAAGATGGTACAGTAGGAAGCCCCAGGAGCCCACCTCTCTGCCTAAACAACCAGTAAACTCTCAGGAAGGGGTTACATCCCAATAAATCCATTGTGAGCTGAAATATGGTAAATAAAAAATACAGAATACGCATAATCTACAGAACATCGTACCTTAGCCTAGCCCACCTTGAACTCGTGCAGAACACTTACATTAGCCTACTATTAAGCAAAATTGTCAAACACCACACTTTTTTAAAATTTAAAAATTTTTTTTTTGAGTTGAAGTCTCACTCTGTTGCCCAGGCTGGAGGGCAGCGGCACGTTCATGGCGACTGCAGCCTCGACCTGCTGGGTTCTGGCAGTCCTTCTGCCTCAACCTTCCAAGTAGCTGGAACTGCAGGCACACGCTATCACGCCCGGCTAACTTTTTATTTATTGTAGAGACGGGGCTATTATATATATATTTTAAAAGACTTGAATATCTCATGGAGTTTATTAATTACTATACTGAAAGTGGAAAGCAAAATGGTTGTATGGGTCCTCAAAGTACGGTTTCCACTGAACTTGTATTACTTTTGCACCATTGTAAATTTGAAAAATCCTAAGTCAAAGACCATTTTGGAACTCAGAGTCTAGTCAAAAACTTAGAGCATCCATGGGAGAGTTTGAAAAAGAGGCTGGTAAATTTTAGTGAATTTCACTTGTGGTCATGACTGCTATTCTCCATCCCTCAAGCCCTTCTGGGGCAGTTGTTGAGGGCAACAGCCCACACATCTGGTACAGCTGACTGGAATAGGGTGAGCAACAAAGACCTTGCCTTTCCAATACCAGGACTGTGTCCCAAGGCAGACTAGTGGTTTTAATTGTTTTCACTACTTCTCTTCAACATAGTACTGGACGTTCTAGCTAGAACATATGGACCAAAAAAAAAAAAAAATCCAAATTGGAAAGGAAGAAGTGAAATTATCTCAGTCCACAGATGGCCTGATTGTATATGTAGAAAGTCCTAAAGACTCCACACACACAAAAAACTGTAGAACTAATAAATTCAACAAAGTGGCAAGACATGAAATCAGAACACAAAAATCAGTTGTAGTCCAATATACCTGTAATGAACAATCTGAAAAGGAAAATAGGAAAACAATTCCATGTGCAATAGCATCAAAATAAATAAAATACTTAGGAATAAATTTAAACAAATAGGCAGAAGACTTGTACACTGAAAACTATAAAACATTGCCGAGAGAAATTAAAGACTAAATAAATGGAAAAGTACCCTGTGTTCGGAAATGGAAGACTTAATATTGCGAGATGGTTAGGTTCGGTGGCTCAGCCTGTCATCCCAGCACTTTGGGAGGCCGAGGTGAGTGGATTGCCTGAGTTCATGGGTTCAAGACCAGCCCGGGCAACTTGGCGAGACTTTGTCTCTACAATACAAATCGAAAATTAGCCGGGTGTGGTAGTGGGTGCCTGTAGTTCCAGCTACCTGGAAGGCTGAGGCGGAAGGATCTCCGGATCCCAGTGGGTCCATGCTGAGGTGGCCAAAAGCATGCCACTGCACTCCAGCCTGGGTGACCGAGTGAGACTACAACTCAAAAACAAAAAAAAATTAAATTAAATTAAAATAATATATATATATTGCTGAGATGACAATATTACCCAAAGCAATATATAGGTTTGTATAATGCCTATCAAAATCCCAATTGTGCTTTTTGCAGAAATAGGGAACACCATTCTAAAATTCATATGGAATCTCAAAGGACTTCACATAAGCAAAACAATCTTGAAAAACAAAAAAACTGAAGACTCATGCTTTCTGATTTCAAAACTTACTGCAAAAATACAGTAATCTAAACAGTGTGGTATTGGCATAAGTGCGGACATATAGTCCAATAGAATAGAATAGAGAGCCCCAAAGTAATCCCTCACATATGTAGACAATTGATTTCCAATATGGTGCCAAGACCACTCAGGAAAGGACAATCCATTTGTACAATGCCATTTACTTCATGACATTGTCCTCATAAACTTGAACTAACATGTCCCTGATTTTACTTCCACTCTTGTCAAGTTTAACAAGAAATTTAATGTTTGTTCATTGCTCTATTTCAAACTCCAACATTCTCAAAATGACAGCTCTGATGGTCATTCCAGAAAAAGAGCTTCGAAATTGCTTTGACGGTTGGACTAGGTGCTGGCACTGGTGCATAGTTTCCCAAGGGGAGTACTTTGAAGGTGACCACATTGATATTCAGCAATGAGGTATGTAGCACTTTTTCTAGGATGAGTTCATGAACTTAATTATCAGACCTCATATGTACATATACTGGAATATTATGCATCCACAAGAAGGAATTCTGATACCTGCTATAATATGTACAACCTTTAAACACTATGCTAAGTTAAATAAATGAGACATGAAAGGACAAATATTATGTGATTCCACTTATATGAGGCATATAGAATTGGCAAATTCATAGAGAGAAAGAAGAGAGCTTATGGGGGTAGAGGAATGGGAGGTCAGAGAGATTTGTTGTTCAATGAGTGTAGAGCTTGTATTTTGGACGATGAAAATTCCAGAAATAGAGTGGTGATAGTTAAACAACATAATGAATATATTTAAAGCCACTGAATTGTACAGTCAAAATGGTTGCAATGGCAATTTTATTGTGTATATTTCATCACAACTTTTTTTTTTTTGAGTTGGAGTCTTGCTTCTCCCAGAATGAAGTGCAGTGGCACAATCACAGCTACCGCAATCTCAATCTGCTGGGCTCAGGCAATCCTCCCACCTTAGTCTTCCATTTTTTAAAAATCCTATTTTGCCACCCTCTTCATACCCTTTCACTAACTTTTGGTTCTGTTTTTTGTTTAGCTATTGACGATGGTGCTTGTTCCTTTTTTTTTTTTTTTTGTGTTGGAGTATCACTCTATCGCCCAGACTGGAGTGCAGTGGCACACTCCCGGCCACTGCAGCCTCGACCTGCTGGGCTCCGGCGATCCTTCCGCCTCAGCCTTTCAAGTAGCTGGAACTACTGGTGTGCGCTACCATGCCCAGCTAATTTTTTGATTTATTGTAGAGACAGGGTCTCACCATGTTGCCCAGGCTGGTCTTGAACCTGCGGTCTCAGGCAATCCTCTCGCCTCGGCCTCCCAAAGTGCTGGGATTATAGGCTTGAGCCACTGCGTTCGGCCGGTGGTTGTTTCTAACTGGTCTTTTCTTAAAGTTGAAAAGGAAATTCTCATTTTTTATTGGCAAGACAATTGTTGAACTATTTCATTTCCTCCTAGACTTTCTCTTTCTCAAGCATCTGCCACCTCTTGCCCACTCAGTTTCATACGAGATGAACTACGTGTGTGCTTTGTTCTGAAATAGTTCTGAGAACTTAGCTCAACAAATTCTTTGGTAACATTGTTGTATCATTTCTCACAGACAAAATGGGTAATCTACTCAGACTTTTTTTTTCAGTAAGCCTATCTTTTAACAGGCAAATTTATTCAACTATTATCCACATAATTCCTACTCAGCTAGAAGAAGGGATAAGACATAATGATGCAGTTGAGTACAGATTTAAAACTTTAGAAGATGGAATACTATTTTTAAGTTCTTATTCCTCACATTTTCTCATCCTTACCAAAATTTAGCAAAACACCAATAGTGCATTTGCAGTTTAATAGAAAATGGTTGCATTATACCAATCAAAGTTTTTACTGGATTATTTAAAATTTTAATTATAATTGTCTTCAGATAGCATTTTTAGATCTATTGTAATCTACAGCATATGTATGTGGAGACTATTTGAAGAACCCGTGAGTTTTATACTTATGTAACCAAGGCTTTGGTTGGGTTTGGTTTGCTTCAGTTTGGTGTGGTACATATATTTATAATATCCTTAATTATTTTGAGAAGCAATTTAATTAGAAGGCTATTTGACTCATTTAATATTTGAAAAAAAAAGTCTTATGATAAGATTTGTAAAATGTATGTGTAATCTGAAAGTGACACTTTATAGATGGAAAGCAAGATGCAGAAACATTTGGCTTATTCTTCAGAACTACACTACATGTGTAATGTTACTTACAATTTTCAGTGATTTGGAATGCAAATTTTGTATTTATTCACTCAAATATTGTGGGATACCTATTCTCCTAGGCATCCAAACTAAATCTTTAAAAGAAAGGTTTTTGTGGAGGAAAAAAGGCATTCCTTAAAAATCCATTAATATTCCCAATTCAATGTAAGGATAATTATGAGTTTTTAAATAGGCATAGCCTGGAAAATTAAGATTTGTGTTTGTATAAATGCAAATTTTCACAGTATTACTATAGTAAATATTCACAAATTTATATAAAATCAATTTGTGATATATTTAAGACTAAATTACCTTTAAAAGTAATTTTGCCACTTGTACCAAGATATTGTTTTGTGGATTACTTATTCATAAAAACCATACCTGGTTTATAATGTCTTCAAATTTGCTAAATGAATGAATTAATGATATGTTCCCCTCAAAAATATTCAAAATAAATATAATAATATATGTTAAAACTCCTGTAAATAGTCCATTGTTTACAAATCTTTAGTGGAATTAAAATGATTCCTGGTACTCAGGGATGTATAGGTTGTACACTGCTGAAACTGAAGGGATGCTCTTTCCAGGCTACAAAATTATACAAGGCAGTCTCGATAAATACATGGAGGGCTTTGACTTAGAGTTCAAAAATTGATATCTCTATAAGGATTTGAAACGCCTCTCTAATGCAGGGTCCTCCGTGTCTCTGAGTGTGCACGTGTACTTGCTTGTTTCTGTATTTTCTCACCTCCCGACTGCTGTTTGTGTATTTGGATTCAATTACTAAAGAGCCCAGAAGGTGAATGTGAGACAAGCAATCGGGAAACTGAATATTCAATAAACGCATCCTCTCAGGATGAAACAGACGGCACAACAAGAGATTTGCTTAAACATAAGATTTTAATTGACATATAAAAATAACTACTTTGCAAAGTAACATGGCTTGCTGTTATATTTAGTGTATTTTTCTTTTATTATTTACTATATGCTCTATGGGGTTTAAGTAGCTATTTTTAAGTTCTATAGCTTATAAGTGTTGTACTGATCTTTTTTGTAAATTTAATCCAATATATATTTTTTAATGCCTAGGATATGGAAAAGCTACTGATATTCAAGGAGGGACCCGCAAAAAACCAGAATCCTTTTTTTGGAGGACAGACCCCCTGTCGTACAGGCTTCCCCCACTAGGTAAGTGTTCTAGGAAGCCAACGGCATCAGTGTACCAGCTAGCGTTGTGAGAGGCTGCGTTTCACTTTAGTGAATTTTTTTTGGAGATTCTTTCAACACATTTGGCCATTTCATGATGGGTGATTTACGAGTGCATCTATTCACATTACTGTGAGTATTCAGCAACTTTTGACCAAAAAAGGCATGACCCCCGTATCCCACCTCACTATTCACTTGATCTTACCCAAGAGACTGTTTTTGTTTCCCTGGTTGAAAAAAAGTCCTCAAAGGGAAACATTTTGCCCATGTGGAAGAAGTGAAACAAAAAATGGCAGAAGCACTAAAAGGCATCAAAACTGGAGTTCAAAAACTGTTTTGAATAGTGAAAAAAGTGTCTTGACAGGTGTATTGCATCAAACAAAGAGTACTTTGAAGGTGACTGAAGTTTAAACACGTAAAACTAAAAACACAATTTTTTATAAATAAGTTCTGAATTTTTGGGGGTCCCCTCCTCGTATTTGCTAAGTAAAATTCTGGCTCAATGTCCACAGCACAAGATAATCATTTATTAAGCAAACAGTACAGTGCTAAGCAAATAGTAGACCTTCAACACATCATTTCATTCCCCTTTTCTTTCCTGTGTCTTATTGCAATTTTCATTCAGTGAAATGGGCCCTAATAAGAATGTCAAGACTGCAGTAGTCACACATTGGAATTTCAAACATTAACTTTTAGAAAGAAAAGGCATTAAAGAGTCTACAAAAGGTATTTGAATTTTATAAAATTATAATTTTATTGTAATGTCTTAAAAAGTATTTGACTATCTAATAATAGTCTGATCATAGATGAATTTTTTTAGATGTATTTTGCTTATAGTTAACTTTATTTGAACTTGACATTTAATGAATGCATAATTATCAGTTGGGCTCCAAATTTTACTTAGTTAAAATATCATATAGCCTATTACAGATCCTGCTGTGTTTTTGAAAGCATACTTTTATATATCAGAAAAGCAAACTTTTTATTAGGATATAAATTCTATATGGCCTTAGTACTAGCAGCCATTAGAAGCTATGAGAATTGTAATATAATTTTAATAATACAACTTTTAATCACAGTGTAGAAATAGCAATGTCTTATCAATATGCTGTAATGTCTATTAAATATCATAAACTTAAACTCTATAAACATGTATACATTCTTAAAAAATTAAATAAAATTAAATTATTTATTCAAATTTCCTCCTGTAATCATTGTGCATGCCTTCATTATTTGTATAAAGCGTTGCAACTTCTCAAAATATCAGGCACGTTCATATTCAAATATCACACAAAAATGCATTCCAAACTCAAATAAAAAATACTTTTCAATTTATCTAAGCACTGTTTAGAAATTCTAATATGAAGATAAATTTATATAAAATAATTCCAAATTTGGGAATATGACAAACTAATTCCTTGGATATGGGCTTTTCTTTTATTAAAAGATGCAATACTAAACAACATTTATATAAGTACTTCAGTACTAGCAAAATAGCTAAAGCTTAAACTGAGCCAATTTCTGTTACAGTGAATTGCTTTTTATGCTGAAATCAATCACGTAAATAAAAGTTATTTATGACAATGGAATAAAAAAGATAATTTCATACTCAAAGGAGACCCTAAAACTATAATTATCCAATTTTTAAAAAATGTAAAATCTAAAAATTATTCAATAATTTCAGATGTATTCCTCAAAGCTAATCTCGATTAATTGATACATATGACCCTCTTTAATTTATATAAAAGAGGCCGGGCTCAGTGGCTCAGCCTGTAATCCCAACGCTTTGGGAGGCCGAGGTGAGTGGATTGCCTGAGCCTGCGGGTTCGAGACCCGCCTGGGCAACTTGGCGAGACCTCGTCTCTACAATAAATCAAAAAAAATTAGCCGGGCGTGGTAGCACGCGCCTGTAGTTTCAGCCACTTGGAAGGCTGAGGCGGAAGGATCGCCAGAGCCCAGTAGGTTGAGGTTACAGTGGCTGTGAGTGTGCCACTGCACTCCAGCCTGGGTGACAGAGTGAGACTCCAACTCAAAAAAAAAAAAAAAAAAAATAGATACACAAGCATTTTGTGAATTCTGTGGAAAGCTTTGTCTTCATATTTAAGTGTTTTATATGTATGTACACATGTGAACATTTGATCTGAAATGTGATGTTATAATGAATTTTAATTTATTCCAAGACTGTAAGCATGGACCGAAATGCTTTTCAATACATCTTTTATGGTCATGAATTTTTAAAAATGAATAATGCTATTTGGTAGCTGTGTTGGAATCTAGAGTAGGTCCAGATTTCCTGAATGCGCTATTTTCTTGAATTCGTGATTTTGAAAATGAAGTCATATTTAAATTTCCTTATTATGACTAGACAGTCTCTTTCTGTCTGTATTTGTGTATTCATTTGCATGTGGCTTTGGAATATCAAAGGAGAGGTCAGTTCTACACAAAGAGAGGCTTCCTTTAAAAATCCCAGCTCTGAGATCAAAATGGTGGGACTCGCTTCGCGGCCGCGGAGACGTGAAGCTCTCGAGGAGGACTCCTCCCGATCCGGGTCGGGCGCTCGCCCTAGCGTCCGCGTCCTCGGCCCCGGCCCCGGCCCCGCCCCGCCCGCCCGCCCGCCCGCCCGCGATGGAGGAGACGGAGCTGATTCAAAAGGCCAAGCTGGCCGAGCAGGCCGAGCGCTGTGACGACATGGCCACTTGCGTGAAGGCGGTGACCGAGCAGGGCGCCGAGCTGTCCAACGAGGAGCGCAACCTGCTCTCGGTGGCCTACAAGAACGTGGTCGGGGGCCGCAGGTCCGCCTGGAGGGTCATCTCGAGCATCCAGCAGAAAACCGACACCTCCGACATCAAGTTGCAGCTGATTAAGGACTATCGGGAGAAAGTGGAGTCGGAGCTGAGATCCATCTGCACCACGGTCCTGGAATTGTTGGATAAGTCTTTAATAGCCAATGCAACTAATCCAGAGAGTAAGGTCTTCTGTCTGAAAATGAAGGGAGATTACTTCCGGTACCTTGCTGAAGTTGCATGTGGTGATGCCCGAAAACAAACGATAGATAATTTCCAAGGAGCTTACCAAGAGGCATTTGGTATAAGCAAGAAAGAGATGCAACCCACACATCCAATCCACCTTGGGCTGGCTCTTAACTTTTCTGTATTTTACTGTGAGGTCCTTAATAACCCAGAGCTTGCCTGGCTAAAACGGCTTTTGATGAGGCCATTGCAGAACTTGACACACTGAATGAAGACTCATACAAAGACAGCACCCTCATCATGCAGTTGCTTAGAGACAACCTAACACTATGGACATCAGACAGCGCAGGAGAATAATGTGATACATCAGAAGGGGCCGAAAACGAAATGCATACAGGCTGTCATCCTTCTTCCCGTCAAGAAACCTTTTTACACATCTCCATTCCTTATTCCACTTGGATTTCCTATAGCAAAGAACCCACTCATGTGTATGGAATCAACTGTTTATCATCTTTTCACACTGCAGCTTTGGGAAAACTCCATTCCTTGATTTGTATTTGTCTCTTGGCCTTCCTGGTGTGCAGTTACTGCTGTAGAAAAGTTTTAGTAGCTTCCTTTCATATAAACATAGGTAACTTTCAAACACTTATGTAGAGGACTAAAAATGTATCTGATATTTAAGTAATCTGAACCAGTTCTGCAAGTGACTGTGTTTTGTATTACTGTGAAGATATGAAAATGTAGTTAATTACAATTTAAACAGTGTTCTACATAACTTCTTAATTTCTACATTCCCTCCCTTATTCTTCAGGGGTTTCCTTTCAGTAAGCAACTTTTCCATGCTCTTAATGTATTCCTTTTTAGTAGGAATCCAGAAGTATTAGATTGAATGGAAAAGCACTTGACATTTCTGGGCTGGGGGTCACAAATTGAAATGCCTCTGATATCACGTATTCTGGAGGTAGTGTATATCTGTGACAGCAGGGAGTTTCCTTATTCACTCTTCATTTGCTACTGTTTTAAGTTGACAACTTCCCTTCCCAAATAAAAATTCACTTACACCTCCTGCCTTTGTAGTTCTGGTATTCACTTTACTATGTACTAGAAGTAGCATGTTGTGCCAGAATACAAGCATTGCTTTTGGCAAATTAAAATGCATGTCATTTCTTCATACACTAGAAAGGGGAAATAAAGTACACAAGTCCAAGTCAAAACTTTAGTACTTTTCCATGCAGATTTGTGCACATGTGAGAGGGTGT
>CAUYQG010082106.1:0-15037 GCA_963574415.1 Tarsius wallacei
GGGCTCGCCCGGGACTCCCCTGCGTCCCGCCGCTGCCCTCCGGGCGCGCCCGGTCCTCGCGGGCCGGGCCGCCTCCGCCTCGCGCCTTCTCTTCCTGCCGGCCGCGGCGGCGGGCGGCCCGCGCGTGTGGCTCCCAGCCCCGCCTCCCCGGGGCCCGGGGCTCCTGGGGCCGCGCGGGCCGGCGGCGGCGGGCGGGCGCGGGCGGTCCCGGGCGGCGGCGGCGGCGGAGCCCGCGCGGGACCGGCCCGCCGAACGGGCGGGCGCGCTCGGCGGCGCTGGGGCCCGGCCCGCAGGGAAACTTCGGCAGCCCGCCGCCGCCGCCCGAGCGTTCGCTCGAAACAAGGAGAAGGCGGGGAGGCGGCGGAACTTGGGAGGCCACGCCGGTCGCAGGTCTGCGGGGAGAGCCCCTTGCGCCCGGCGCCGAGGCCGGAGCTCGTCCCCAGGAGCGTCGGTCCGGCCGCGGCGTGTTGTGGCGACGCGGAGCGGCCGCCCGTGTTTACGCCGGGCGCGCTTGCTTTCCCGTCTGGGAGGGGGCCCGGGAGAGGCAGGGAGGGCGTAGGGGACGGGAAGGAACAACCCCGGGCTGCTGTGAGTCTTTCCCCCACTTTCCCACGGGTTCTCTCGTGGGAGGCCCCTGCCGAGGCAGCCCTCGGTGCTCCTTCTCGGCCGCCAGTGGCACTTCGGGAATTCTCGGTACTGGCATCAAAACAGTCGTTTCAGCCGCAGACTCTCCTGTTCCAGTCTGTCCTTTATCTTGCTTGTTTCTTAGTCACTGGAGGAGGCATCAGCCTGGCTTCTCGCGCCTGATGAAGTGGGGCTCAATTAAGTGGCCGATGCCCTCAGCAAAGCCTGCAATTTTGCTCTTGTTTGTGTGGTGCTATTTTTGATTCCTGGTCTGTAGGGTTTGGGGTTTGGGGGATTTCTCTGGAGGGGTGCGATTATAGAGAATGCAAACCGTGACCGGCTTTTTTCTTATAAGAAGCCCAAAGCTTTCTGGAAACCGTTTAAACATTTAACAAATCATTTCACCTAATTTGTGTCACTCAGCTGGTGATTTTGGATTTTTCACGTGTAATTATCTCAGGGTTCTGTGTTGGAGTACTGGCATGATGAAGGGTGTCATTTGCTTTAAGATACTGTTCTGCCTTGGAGGATATTTTGGTAAGGTTCTTGTGGCTGGAACCGGAGGCAGCAGAGCCAGTAAAGCATCTTAGAGTAAAATGGTGAATGAGAACTCGTACACTGGCTCTGGTTGGCAAGAAGGCTTTCGCTGGCGATATCTTCGGAATCGTTTATCATATCTCTGTACATTGTAGTTTTATGGATTTTGGAGCAAATTGATTGGCAACTTGAGACTTAAAACAAACCAGAACTCCCTCCTGAAAGAAAAAAAAAAAGATCACCTCAAAGCTCTCAAGTCTCTGGAAAATAGAATTCTTTGATTCTGTGGGTTTGTTTTTATAAGCCACAGTTCCATCAATGGTTTGTTGGTAGGAATCAGTGAGCCAAACCTACCTTGTAAACCTCTTACCCTTGAAACTAGTGCAGCCTGTTAGTTATAGGCTGTAACTGGGCCTTTATAATTTGAAGTAATTTCGCAAGCATGAGCTGCTTAATCTGCCATCTGGCCTTTTATTTCGTTTACATTTATTTTCATTTTCATTTTACTTCAAGCATTCTGTGTTTTTTAGATCTTTAAAAAATGTACTGTTATTCGTTCCTCCCCAGTTTCTTTCCTTACATTTCATGCAATTCTGAACACAAGTTATCAAGATCATTTTTTTTCAAGTGCCGCTTCAGCAATCACTGATAGGCTTTTTGTTTGTTCGTTTTTGTTCCTGATCTTCCTTTCAGTTGTTGAAACCCAGCTTCTAACTGCCTCATGTATTTCTGCAGCTCCTAATTTGACACCTAGGAGAAGTTACATCCTGTTTTTCTATTTTTCTCTTTCTTTTTTTGGTGTCGTATCACTTCAGTAATATTCGAAGTTCTTTGAAGGCAAGGAACCTTTGCTGTATTGCTTTTAGGTTTTTCAAGGGCACCAGGTTCAGTGCTTTCCCAGAGGGCTTGGCGGAAAAGGCCTGAATTCTTTGCCAGCGTTGCTCCTCATTAGCGCTGCGTACAGCTTGTTTGGCCTTTGGGGCCTCCTTTTTCTCATCTTGGAATTAGCAGGTTTTAGAAGGAATTGTTGAAGGTCCTTTTTAGCTGTTAGGAGCCTCTCGTACTTACCTTTGCCAGTGCCTTCAGCTCCAGAAGATACATCTTCCTTACTTGACACAGGTTTTCATCTTTCCACATCCCTTGGCTTACTGGCACAAGTCATCTCATTCTTCTGAAAGAGCCTCTTCCATCTTCCATCTGCCAAACTATTGTGACCTTAAGTCCTGTTTTCCTTCAGTCTTTGCTGGCTGATCTAAACAGGACCTTCTCTCAGTGTTGCTTATGTTTCATATTGATCTCTGCTTTGTTAATTTGGCCTTTTCCATATGCTAGAAACTCCTCAAAGTATATTGTCCTCTTTATTCTAAGCTTTGTAGACTTTGTAGACTATCTTGTGCACGCACTAAACAAAACAGTATCTTTTTACTAAATACAAAGCACTTTTCTTTTGTTCGTTGCTATAGCCTCGTCATTCCAAATAAATCTAAGCAAACTGGGATTTTGATACAAACCGTTAGCCTCTGTCACACTGAATAAGCAAGCTTTAAACAGAGACTAGACGGATAAGTTAGGGAAGAAAAGAAAAGGAGAATGTGAAGTTGAGAGAGGAAACATTATGTCGGAAGGCATGAGGGCTGGAAAAGGCAAGGTCCCGAGAGACTTGGCGCTGGAGGGGAGTGTCTGGGGAAGTGGGTGAAGCTAGCCTGAAAAAGAAGGTGGCAGCAGGCAAGATCTTGCAAGGCCTGGCCATCCAAGTTAGAGTTGGGACTTTATCCTAAGACTTTCACGGGTGGACAGGTAGGCTTTTTTTTTTTTTTTTTCCCAGATAGGCATTTTGAAAAGCTTCAGTTGCGAGGTGAAGAATGAATTAGGAGAGGGGAGCTTACAAAGGGGTCTTGAGAGCACAGTTTGGGGGAGACCAGTTGGATTGTGTAAGTAATTACAGCAGTGTACAGTAGGGATGTATTCTTACTTGCTCACTTTAATGATAAGAATGCTCTACATATCAGAATGTGTGCTGGGTAATATCTACATCTGTGCACATGACATCTGAGGAGGAGTGCTAGAGACACATAAACGAATAGTACTGCTTTTAGGTTCTCAATTGTTAAGCTATATACAGGAGGCAAAGATGACATTGAGCGAAAACAGTAGGAATTGATTATTGGTGTGTTGGGGAAAAGATGGAAGTTACTGAAGATTACGGACACATCAAGGAAAAGTGATGACCTCGGTAGACCCAACTGTACCATTCAGGATTATAATGGAATTCTTTGGAGTAAGATCATCTACCTGCAGTGCTTGTGGTGTGGGCGCCCAGTAAATGATGTTCAGTAGATGTAACTGTGCCAGGGAGTGGGGGGGCTGCTAACTTGACTGCTTTTGAAAACCTTGGATTCTAGCAATAGTTCTTCTCTGCAATAAGTACCAGTGTCAATAGTATTTTGCCTAGGTTCAGTTCTAATTTGCAGCAATGTGGTGGGCAAACTTGTCATTATATTGACATGGTTAAGTCCTTGGAAAGTCGGGTTTAAAATGCTGGAGTCAAGAGGCGCAACATTTTCAGGAAGTCAGAAATCGCTTTTTAAGTTTTAAGTTTTTTGGAGAGCTATTCACATGTGAATTGAAAATATTTGTAGTTTGCTTGATAAGAATCTGATACATAGTAAGTTCTCGCAGAGAACTTACTTTTGTTGTTGTTGTTTGTAAATTTTCCACTTAGGGAGAGAATTGCCTGCCTTTTTGCAAAGGCAAATTTTGTGGAACATAGTATCTTTATCCTGTGTCTAGAAATTGACATAGTATCTTTATCCTGTGTCTAGAAATTGCTGTTTTAGCTGAATTTCAGAGTGGAATATAAATAAGAGCTTGTTGCTTTTTCTAGGCAATTTGATTCTGTGTTTTCTTCTTACCTGGTGTTAGTTGAGGTCAGGATGAGTCTCGGCTACATTTTGATAGACTCTGGTCTGATACTGACTTTAATATATCACACTCTTGCTGTAGGGGATGGAGGGCAATGAGATTCTGAATGCTTTCCCTTTGGGTGGTTAAGTTTGTCCTTATGGATAAGAATTATGTTCATTTGTATACTTAAACATTCTGAAAAATGCCCATTTTTTTAGGGCCCAATGCGAAGATTTAAAATTGTAAGTATCTGTTTTTTTTTTTTCTTATTGGATACAAAGTTGGTGGTAACATTATGCTGGTAAGTGCAGAGGTTTTTTTGTTTTGTTTTTGAATTGGAGTCTCACTCTGTCGCTCAGGCTAGAGTGCAGTGGCACGCTCACGGCCACCGCAGTCTCGACCCGCTGGGCTCAGGGGATCCTTCCACCTCAGCCTTCCAAGTAGCTGGAACTACAGGCGCTCACTACCACGCCCAGATAATTTTTTATTTATTGTAGAGATGAGGTCTCGCCAAGTTGCCCAGGCTGGTCTTGAACCCCTGGCCTCAGGCAGTCCTCTCACCGTGGCTTCCCAAAGTGCTGGGGTTATAGGCATGAGCCACTGTGCCCGACCAAATGCAAAGTTTTAAAAGAGTAACTGGTTATGAAAATATTTTTTTAAAAAATTTGGCATTACAAATTTTGGTATTAATTACTTTATGACTCTATTCCTAGACAGTTACTGCAAACTGCAGATTTTGTACTCAGATTCTTTCACAAAGTACTTTTAGCTACATAAAGGTTGTGTTCATGTTTTATGTTACATTGTTGAAATTAGTAGCTCAACTGATAACACATTTAGAAATTTGCTTCCTTCTGTTCAAAGGTTTGACTCAATCCTATGATGACAAGAGATGCTTTTACATATAAAATAGGTAGATTTTACGAAGGAGTTACTTGGATTCAGATTTTTATTTTATATTTGATATTTCAGTGAAGTAGATAGAACAAGGTGATTTGTAAATTTGTAGCCTCCCAGTTCAATTGCACTGACCTTAGCTTTTACTTTGTGCTTTTTTTCTCTGTAAGGTTCATGTAAGTTATGGAAACTTGCTTGCAGTAAGCCTAAACTATATTTTAGAAATTGAAGACAGGATTTGTTTATTTCTGACTGGTCTAGTGCAGATGACTTTTAGTTGTATTCAGGCACAAAGAAATGTACACATTGCTTTTTGATGTTCTGTAACATCCTATGTCATGTTTCCTTCCTTTCTTGTTGTGTGTGTTTATTCTCTTATTACTAGTACAGTTATATTGTGTGCATTGGAGCAGAGACTTCCTCCATATCTCAAGGACCACACAGATAAAAGGGAAGGACATTTTAAAAAAAAAGCAAAACCAAAGTGAAACATTTGAAAATACTGGTTTAAGTGAGTGGTAGGGAGTTGTAGTAGATATGAGGTTGATAGGCAGGGGTCAAATTATTCATCCAACAGATGTTGAGTGTGTGTATATTGCCAGTGTCTGGGGCAAGCTCTGGTGATAACAGCGAAGGACAAGTCCTCATGGAACTTATATGGTAGCTGGCAATGTAGCATTCAATAAATCATTTCAAGTTATAAGGGAAGAACAAGGTGCTATGAGAATGCATGATGAGCACAAGAGGAGTGTTTGGGGTAGTGTTTGCATGTGTGGCATAGGCGTCAGGGAACAGTTTTCCCAGCAGAAAGTCTTCAGCATGTTTAGAGGGCCTGGAGGTGAGAGAATGGAATGGCCTTCCGGGAACTAAAAAGAGAAGAACTGTGTGGCCAGAGTGGAGGATCAATGCAGGGAGATGCTGGAAGGCAGCAGGCAAATTCTGGAGAGCGTGTGAAGGCAGGTTGAGGATTTTGGACTGGATCCCCAAAGCAATGGACAATGCTGGGGAAAGAGTAAGGGGAGGGGGGATAGTTAAGAAGAGAGCAGTTGTCCGATTTGCATTGTTTAAAAGCAAAGATCCCCTGAGTGCATTTAAGAAGGTAGTTTGGAGGCTACTGACGGTTTGAACTAGAATGGTGCCAAAGTGTAGAGAAAAATGGCTGATTTGGAATATACTTAGAGACAGCATGGATATCATATAGCTCAGATGTAGAGGAATAAGGGAGAGGAATGTGTCAGGTTAACAGTATGACGTGTGTGCCAGGCACCAAGACTTTACTTGTGTTAAATCATTTAATTCTCAGAACAACCCCATGAGGTGGTGTTGCTACTACCATCATGGATAATGAAACAGACCTCCCTGATTTTTGGCTTGAGGCATTGGGTATGTGGTGACATCTCATGACTGAGATAGAGAACTGAGGGTGAGCTGGAGGCGGATAAGCTTAATTCTGAACATGTTGCATTTGAAGAGTCTGCAAGATATTCAGGTTGCAGTGACAAGTGGTTGTTTGGATGTAGGGTTCGGAGTGCAAAAGAGAGAGAAGTCTGGATTAGAGATGGAGTGTTGAGAGTCCTTTGCAGATGACTAATCCTGGGGAGTCGTGACGGAGAGGGGCCAAGTGTGGAGCAAGAGAGGATCCCCAAGGCGTCTGAGGGTCAGTTGGTTGAGAAGGCAGAAGATCTGTGTGAAGTGGCTTGTGTGCTGTGGCAAATGTTTGGACTTTATTCTGAAAAAATAGCTTTTGGTTTAGTCTTTGGGCTTATTGAACTAGGAGTGTCTGTGGGATACTCACAGACCAAAGCTGGACTGTTCTCACTTCCTTTTCCATATTTTTCTAAGAATAACTTTCCTCAGTTCTTCAGAAGATACTCACCAGCATTCTCATCATCCTGGTTACTTTATTCTGGGAAGCTTATCAGTGGTCATCTTAAAAGGTAGTAGACAGTCGAACACATTTTAGGTAGGACCCGAGCCAAGTGGATAGTCTTCACTTTGTCCAGCATGTTCTGGACACTGTTTCTGTGAATATAGGCCCAGACTGACTTAGCGTTTGAGACGGGGGAAACCTTTTGCATCATGTTTATTTTACCAACTAGAAGTGTTTTGTGTGTCTGTTGCTGCTAAGCCTCGTACCTCTTATCTGAGCTTTTCTTTCTCACACTGTAGGTATGGCATCACAGCTGCAGGTGTTTTCCCCCCCATCAGTGTCGTCGAGTGCCTTCTGCAGTGCGAAGAAACTGAAAATAGAGCCCTCTGGCTGGGATGTTTCGGGACAGAGCAGCAGCGACAAATATTATCCCCACAGCAAAACCCTTCCAGCCACACACGGGCAAGCCAGCTCCTCTCACCAGGTAGCAAATTTCAGCATTCCTGCTTACGACCAGGGCCTCCTCCTCCCCGCCCCTGCCGTGGAGCACATTGTTGTAACAGCCGCTGACAGTTCGGGCAGTGCTGCTACGTCAACCTTCCAAAGCAGCCAGACCCTGACTCACAGAAGCAACGTTTCTTTGCTTGAGCCATATCAAAAATGTGGATTGAAAAGAAAAAGTGAAGAAGTTGACAGCAACGGTAGCGTGCAGATCATAGAAGAACACCCCCCTCTCATGCTGCAAAACAGGACTGTGGTGGGTGCTGCTGCCACGACCACCACTGTGACCACAAAGAATAGCAGTTCCAGTGGAGAAGGGGATTACCAGCTGGTCCAGCATGAGATCCTTTGCTCTATGACCAACAGTTATGAGGTGCTGGAGTTCTTAGGCCGGGGGACATTTGGACAGGTAGCTAAGTGCTGGAAGCGGAGCACCAAGGAAATTGTGGCGATTAAAATCTTGAAGAATCACCCCTCCTATGCCAGACAAGGACAGATCGAAGTGAGCATCCTTTCCCGCCTAAGCAGTGAAAATGCTGATGAGTATAATTTTGTCCGTTCTTATGAGTGCTTTCAGCATAAGAATCATACCTGCCTTGTGTTTGAGATGCTGGAGCAGAACTTATATGATTTTCTAAAGCAAAACAAGTTCAGCCCACTGCCACTCAAGTACATCAGACCAATCTTGCAGCAGGTGGCCACAGCCTTGATGAAGCTCAAGAGTCTTGGTCTAATTCACGCTGACCTTAAGCCTGAAAACATCATGCTGGTCGATCCAGTTCGCCAACCCTACCGAGTGAAGGTCATTGACTTTGGTTCTGCTAGTCATGTTTCCAAAGCTGTGTGTTCAACCTACTTACAGTCACGTTACTACAGGCAAGTGGCAAATGCTGAAAAGCATATCTTAGGCTAGAGATCTATCCTTATATTTAAAGTATTTTCTATAGGCTACATATAACAATGAATTTATTTATTCACACATTTTAGTTCATTCTGTGTGTGGCATTCCTGGATATGACATTTTCTTATTTCTGAAATTGTATTTAGCATTAGAAAAATTAACTCAATCTGTTACTGAAGGTTGTTACTGGTTGAATTATTTTAGCGCCTCGTTCTTTCTTTAGAACCATTGTATCTAATTTTCCCATTGTAAAGTCTTAAAATATATAGATATTTACTTACTTGTACAGAATTTGAGCATATGTTGCTGTTTTTTCCCAAGCTTTTATCTTGGCAGGTAAAATGCCTCAGGAATAATGCCAGGCTGAACTCTAGCAGCATTTTATTCTTCTATATTAGTGTGAATTGGGTTAGATGATTGCACAAGTCTCTTCTTTTTTGAACTATCTCTGTGATACTTTGAACCTGTTTGGTTAATCCTAGAATGGTCTTGACCCAAGTACCTTATACTTCAGTGATACATATTTCTAGATTGATACTTCTAATGAAGCTACCTTTTTTTTTTTTTTTTTTATTGAGTCAGGATCTGTCGCCCTGGCTAGAGTACATTGGCACAATCACAGCTCACCGAAGCCTCTAACTCCTGGGCTTAGGCAGTCCTTCTGCTTCAGTCTCCTGAGCAGCTAGGACTATAGGCACGTGTTACCACATCTGGCTAAATTTTTTATTTTTTGTAGAGATAAAGTCTCACTATGTTGCCTGGGCTGGTCTCAAACTCCTGGGCTCAAGCAGTCCTCCTGCCTCAGCTTTCCAAAGTGCTGGGATTACAGATGCAGTCCTTACCTTTTAAATATAGGATAATTACTTAATATATCATAATTACTGAGACTACTTAAATGCTGGTATATACAATTTTTTCTGTATTGGGTCTTTTTAAATGTGCTTTTCTCAGCACGTCATTTATTTTCCTATTTAGTTATTAATTTTAGGGAATCTGATACTTAGTTTTAATGTTCATGCATTAAATACAAAATTGTGCAAGCATCCAATCAAGAAATGAAGCAATAAACAATAAAATTAGATAACTCACAAAACATGTTTATAAGGAGATATACTCAACATGCCAAATGCCTGTCACAAATTTTTAGGCAATAAAAAATCTGAACTAAGAATTTTATGTTATATGTGAAAATAATGTAAGGATATTTTAACTCATACAAGGACTCAGAAAAAATTCCATCTACATATGTTTTCTTTCTTTCTTTTTTTTTGAGTCAGAATCTCACTCTATCATCCAGGCTGGAGTCCAGTGTCACATTCATGGCCACCGTAACCTTAACCTTCTGGACTCAGGTGATCCTTCTGCCTCAGCCTTTCATGTAGCTGGAATCACAGGCATGCACCATCACACCTGGCTAATTTTTTGATTTATTGTAGAGATGAGATCTCGCCAAGTTGCCCAGGCTGATCTTGAACCCCTAGGCTCAGGTAATTTTCTCGTCTCTGCCTCCCAAAGTGTTGGGATTAGAGGCATGAGCCACCATGCCTACCTTTTTCTTTTTTAATTGTGATAAGATCTGTATAGCATGAAGTTTACCACTTTAACTATTTGGTACCATTCATTGGTGTTAAGTACATTCTCAGTGTTGAGTAACCATCATTGCTATCTGTTAAGTACAGTGTGGTACTGTTATGTCAGTACCACACTGTTCACAATGTTGTGTAACCATCACCACCATCTATTTCCAAATTTTTTTCGTCACTCAAAACAGAAGCTGTAACCATTAAGCAATAAATCTCCATTCTCCCTTCCTCCTTCCCCTGGTAATCTCATTTTGACTTTGTCTCTGTGAATTTGCCTATTCTAGATACTACATATAAGTGGAACCATACACTATTTATCTTTTTGTGTCTGGCTTATTTCACTTAGCATAATGTTTCTGAAGTTAATCCATGCTATAGAAGTATTAGAACTTCATTTCTTTTTATGCCTGAATAATATTCCATTGTATGCATGTACCACATTTTATTTATCCATTCATCTGTTGATGGACACGTGGGTTGTTAACTACCTTTTGGCTGCTGTGAATGATGCCATCATGAACATTGGCATACAAGTATCTAAGTCTCTGTTTTCAGATTTTTTGGGGTTCATAACTAGGAGTGGAATTGCTGGGTCATATGGTAAGTCAATGTTTAACTTTTTAAGGAACCTCCAAACTGTTTTCCACAGAGGCCATACCATTTTACTTTCGCAGCAGCAGTGCATGAAGGTTGCAGTTTCTCTACATTTTCTCTAGCATTTGTTATTTTTTCTTTTGTTTTTTATAAAGAATAACCATTTGTATGGGTGTAAGGTGTTATCTCATTGTGGTTTTGATTTGCATTTCCCTAGTGATTAGTGTTGAACTTTTTTTTTTTTTTTTTTTTTATGAGTTGGAGTCTCACTCTGTCACCCAGACTGGAGTGCAGTGGCCTCTCCCGGCCACCGCAGCCTTGACCTGCTGGGCTCCGGCAATCCTTCCGCCTCAGCCTTCCAAGTAGCTGGAACTACAGGCACGCGCTACCATGCCTGGCTAATTTTTGATTTATTGTAGAGATGAAGTCTCGCCAAGTTGCCCAGGCGGGTCTCGAACCCGCGGGCTCAGGCAATCCACTCACCTCAGCCTCCCCAGGCGAGGGATTACAGGCTGAGCCACCGAGCCTGGCTGAACTTTTTTTTTTTAAATAGCTGAACTGATCAGCACTAAAACATTTTTTGGTGTTCTTGTTGATCACCTATATATCTTCTTTGGAAAAGTGTCTGTTCAAATCCTTTGCCTATTTTTTGCATTGAGTTTTTTGTTTTTGTTGTTGAGTTGTAGGAGTTCTTTATGTAGTCTAGATATTTATAGATACATGATTTGCAGATATTTTCTCTCATTTCATGGGATGCCTTTTCACCTCTTGATAGTGTCGTTTGACATACAGAAGTTTATAACCTTTGGTGAAATCCATTTCTACTTTTGTTGCTTGTGCTTTTGGTGTCATAGCCAAGAAATCATTGCCAAATCCAAGTCATGTAACTTTTCCCCTATGTTTTTTTCTAAGAGTTTTATGGTTTTAGCTCTTATGTTTAGGTCTTTGATTCTTTGTTAAGGTAAGGGTCCAAAGTAATTCTTTAGCATGTGACTGTTCTTCAAATACCATTTGCTGAAAAGACTGTTCTTTCTGCGTTGGATAGTCTTGGAGCACTTGTCAAAATCATTTGACCATATATACAAGCTGTTATTTCTGCACTCTTCATTCTGTTCTGTTAGTCTATATGTGTTTGTCTTTATGTCAGTACCATACTATTTTGGTTGCAGTAGCTTTGTAGTAAATTTTGAAATCAGGAAGTGTGAGATCTCTAAGTTCGTTCTTTTTAAAGATTGTTTGGCTATTCTGGGGTCCTTGAGATTCCATGGATTTTAAGATGGATTTTTCTGTTTTTTTATTTTAAAAAGTTGTTCGTTTTTTTTTTTCTTTAGCCCAGTCAAGTTTACACATAATCATTGGTTTTTAATAGGGATAGCATTGAATTTATAGATCATTTTAGGTAGTTGAAATCTTATTTTTTTTCAGTCAGAGTTTCACTCTGTCTCCCAAGCTGGATTGCAAGTGGCACAGTCACAGCTCTCTGCAACTTCAATCTCCTGGGATCAGGCCATCCTTCTGTTTCAGTCTCCCAGTAGTGGGGATTATAGGCATGCACCACCATTCCTGGCTAATTTTCTTTTTCTTTTTTGAGTTGGGAGTCTCACTCTGTTGCTCAGACTGGAGTGCAGTGTCACAATCATGGCTCACCATAGCCTTAACCTCCTGGATTCAGGCAATCCTTCCACCTCAGCCTTCCGAGTGGCTGAGACTACAGATGGGTGCCACTACGCCCATCTAATTCTTATTTTTTGTAGAGATGAATTCTTGCTATGCTGCCCAGGCTGGTCTTGAATTCCTGGCCTCAAGCAATCCTCCTGCCTCAGCCTCCCAAAGTGCTGGAATTATAAGCATGAGCTACCACACCCAGCCAAAATTTTAATCATATTAGGTCTTTCAGCCCATTCTTATTTATTTTTACCTTTTTTATAGCTTTATAAAACTACTTATTTTTACTTGAAATGAGTGAGGCAAAGAAGTTCTTAGAGCCTTTGGTTTCTGGTTTTATGCTGCCCTAGGCAATCTTGGCTGCTTTTAAGAATCCCATTTTCATTTATTTATGCTTTCGGAGAGTTAGGTGCCAAGTACATTTGCTTCTTTTTTTCTTTTTTTGAGTTGAAGTCTCACTCTGTTGCCCAGGCTGGAGTACAGTGGCATGCTCACGGCCACCGCAGCCTCTATTTGCTGGGCTCAAGTGATGCTACTGCCTCAGCCTTCCAAGTAGCTGGAACTACAGGCACATGCTACCACACCCGGCTAACTTTTTGATTTATTGTAGAGATGAGGTCTCGCCAAGTTGCCCTGGCTGGTCTCAAACCCATGGGCTCAGGCAATCCTCTCACCTTGGCCTCCCAAAATGTTGGGATTATAGGTGTGAACCATTGTGCCTGGCCTACATTTCCTTTTTAATACTTCCCTTTGACCGGTCTCACCACCACCCACATACACATACATATATATGACACTCTACAGGTGCACTGAAGAGTTAACTCAGAGTCCCATTTTGAATGCTGGAGAGATAAGAGGGAGATTGCAGTTAAAGGATGAGGGCTGCTCTTCCTTTCTTCATCTTTACTTTCTGCCTACAGGTAGCCTTTGACTGTCTGTTTGCCCTTTCAGAGGCAAAGTGCATTCTCTTGTCGGAACAGCAGTTTTTTGGGGGGTGGGGGGAGGTGGTGTTTGGGTTTCACTCTGTCACTCAGGGTAGGGTACAGTAGCATGATCGTGGCTCACCACAGTCTCAGCCTCTTGGGCTCAGTTGACCCTTCTGCCTCAGTCTCCAGAGTAGCTAGGACTACAGGTGCGTGCTACCACATCTGGCCTATTTTTAAATTTTTTGTGGAGACGAGGTCTTGCTATGTTGCCCAGGTTGGTCTTGAATTTCTGGGCTCAAGCAGCCCTCCTGCCTTGATCTCCCAAAGTGCTGGGACTGCAGGCGTGAGCCACTGCACCTGGCCAACAGCAGTTTTAAAATTGAAAAAGGGAGAGCAGTTGGAGATTAGAATTATTTCATGAAATCTTTTTTTTATGGAATTTTCATGTAAAGGGTAAAGATTTGAGAGATATAAACAGTCTGGTTGCTTTCTCTAATGTGTAATTCATTTGAATAATTTTCAGTGTTAGATTGCTGATTTTTGTATTCTTTCCTTAATCTTTTAATATAAGCTTTCAAGCGAGTAATTTTGGTTTTGATTTTATAGAAAATAAGATTTTCAAATTTAAAAAACTTTTCTTCAACAAAACTTCCTTTAAATCCATTGCATTTTAGTTGTTGACTATAAGAGTAATTTTAAGTGGAGCTAAGTTACCCCTTAAAGGAATTCATTCTGTCTGTTACTGAAGAATTATATATTGAGGTTAAGTGTCCAGGACTTGACTGTATTTTGGACTTAACACGAGTGTTCTGTTGTGTCACAGTAATACTTGATAATGAGCATAAGGCAGATGGAAGATCGGCTCAGGCATGCCTTCTTTATCTCTGGTTTTATCCACAGTGGTCCTCTTAAGCTTCTTTCGTGTTGCTTTGTTGGCGTATTTGAGTACATTAAGTCCTCACCCTCTTGTCTTTCAGAAAACCTCTGTGCGATCCTCTTGACTGGTGAAGCATTCTGACTCCAAAGCTAGCCTTCTTCTTACCCTCCTTTTCAGTTTATATTGCTTTGTCTTGCTGATAACATGCCAAAGTATTATCAGTTGACATAAATTTGTCACCCTGCTGTTTCCATTGGCCATGGACATGGTTAGATGATTCAGGCGGTGGAAATATTATCGTTTATTCTCTGGCCCACTGGAAGTGTAGACTGGCTCCAAGAAAAGTTGCTATCATTGGAGCCTGAGTTTTAGGGACATGTTTACCGTGCCTACAAGCTCAATGCTTTTCCATTCTGAACAAACTGGCCAGCCTTTATTTCAAGTTGAATCACTTTGTTATTTATGGAAGGACAAGGTCTAGAGAAGGAAAGTATATCTTCATTTTATCCTAGACAAACACATCTAATATCTGCTGACAGTGAAACTACAGTTTCACCTAAGCCACAGATGCAGGAAGTTAGGCTTTGTGTAACATTTCTAATCTGGTAAGTCAGTAGGTTTGATGCCTCTGAGATGGGAAGAAAGAAACCAACATTTTCATGAAAGTAACTAGAGAATGATTTGTACAGTTAAGCGGTTCTAACCATAGCTTTCTCTGGGTGCCAGCGAAATAAAGCTTAAGAGTATTGGTTGGAGGAACTTTTCAATTTAAAGAAGTTGGAAGACTGGGCACAGTGGCTCATACCTGTAATGCTAGCTACTCAGGAGATCGAGGCAGGAGGATAGCTTGACATCAGGAGGTCAAGGCTGTAGTGAGTCATAATCATGTCACTGCACTCCAGCCTGGGCAAGAGTGAGACCCTGACTCAAAAACAATAAACGAACAAACAAGCAAGCTCTACAGACCCTGAAACTCTGGTTTGACCTCATCTGTATAAAAAGGAAACTGAGTTAGAGAATTACTCTCCTAGGTCCCTTTCCTGCTCTAACAGTCTTTTTTTTTGGAGTCGGTGTCTCACCCTGTCGACCAGGCTAGAGTGCAGTGGCACGCTCACAGCCACCACAGCCTCAACCTGCTGCGCTCAGGTGACCCTTCTG
>CAUYQG010082108.1:0-34284 GCA_963574415.1 Tarsius wallacei
TGGTGGGAATGCAAACTAGTGTAACCTCTTTGGAAGACAGTGTGGCGATTTCTGAAAGAACTAGAAATTGACCTTCCATATAATAAAATGAAGTTCATTCAAAGAAAACCAGTGAGATGTGTTAAGACTGTTTAAGAAGTAAGTTGAAAAAATCAAATACAGCTGGATAAGTAGATTTGCACAAGAGGGTCTAACTTTCTGTATTGCCCAGCTCATGATCTGATTATAGTTACTGAACGCTCCAGGAAAATAAACATTTGTACAGTAAGAGTTGGTTGATGGGATAGACTATCTCAAAAGGTAACTAAGTAAATGGCCCCTCGAAGTAGTTGATTTTCACTTAACAACTTAAAGATATTATGGAGCTGAAAATTCAGGTGGAAAGGTAACTTAGATAAGTTGCATGGCCTATTTGTAATATCTCATCCATGCTTTGGATTCTAGGATGGTAAGATTGTTGTTATTGCTGTTGGTAGATAAATCTTTATTCTTGTGCTTTAAAAGAAAAATAAATTAACATAAGGGATACAGTCATATAAATTGTTAAGATAAAAATCAAAGGAAAAACTAATGTTGGTGAGGAAGATGCAGTGGTGGTGAGGTAAAAGTGATGTTTCCACCAAGGAAAAGTCAATTTTAAGAAGTACTCTCTGGCTGGGTGTTGTGCCTCACACCTGTAATCCCAGCACTTTGGGAGGCTGTGGTAGGAGGATTGCTTGAGCTCAAGAGTTTGAGACCAGTCTGGGGAGCAGAGTGAGATCTTGTCTCTACAGATAAAAAATTAAAAATAGCCAGGTGTGGTGGTACATGCCTATCATTCCAGTTACTCAGGATTTTGAGGAGGAAGGACCACCTGAGTCCAGGAACTAGAGGCTGCAGTGAATCATGATCACGTCACTGGTCTCCTACATTGGTGTCAGAGTATGACCATGACTCAAAACAAACAAACAAATAGATGCACACACAAATCCTGACAGCTGGACTTTAACTTGATGAATGTACCAAAGTTTAGGTGATTCTCATTCTTCTACTGAAATAAGATGACTAAGATTCTCTTTACCCACATACTTACAAACATAGAGTCAAATTCTGCCTAAGCTTTTGGAAAGCCAATATAGTAGACGATGCATTCCTGATGAGTAAAGGATTAGAAAAAATTCAGGGATATGGGATAATCTAAATTTAATTTTTTGAAATGTAGTTACTTCCTTTTTTGATACAGTGTTTCTTTTCATTTAATAATCTAGATAGTTGTTCCAGTGAGTTTAGCAAACTTTTTATAACTCATCCCAATCTCTACAGATTTGACTAGTTTAAATCTCAGAGGTCAACTCTATTTTCCTTATCTCCAAGGTCTTGTGGAGCATCTCACAATCTTTTATGTACTATTTACAAGCAACAAGATAAAATATAAAGTCCATAACCAGAATCCCATTTGAGGGGCTGTGGTAAAGCAAATGATTACTTCCATCACTTTTTCCTGAAGGAAATGTCTCAATCTTTCAAAAAATAAACCCATTTATTATATTGTGAGTAAAGGAGATGAAATATTTTATCTCTCTGTTCTTTCATGTATTTTTAATCAAGTTACAGTAAAAATCTAAAGTGTATCACCGAACCTCAGGAACCTCTACTAAGATAAGTTACCAAGGTGACTGAATTACAGTCATGGTCTAATATTTTTTTTTTTTTTAATGAAAAGCCTTTCTACAGAAATTGCTTTCATAGATAAACCCATGCCCTCATTCTGCTGCTGAGTCCTTGCATTTGCACCTTGTATGGAATGGTAAGTCCATTCCTCTTCCTTAAGTGGTTCATCAAAGATTCATTTTTCCTAATTTAAAAAAAAAACTCATATTAAGTTTTATATGACATGATTTGGTGAATTATGCAAAATAATGCAAGGTAAATTTATAGATCAAATTACCTGTCAATGTATTCCTTTTCATTTAACTTTCAGTAATGACTCATCAAGGACCAACAACATGATGGTCACATAGGGTGAACACATAAGAGTGCCCTGGTTAGCAAGGGTCTAGAAATGCTTACATATAAGCACTTGTATGACCATGAATTTAATAGCATATAAACAGAGATTAAGAAGGTAATTATATCAGGGTGAGTAGAGAGCATGACAAAGAAGCCTTCTAGAAAAAAGAAACATGCTTTTGAGCTGAGACTTGAAACGTGGAGACAGAATCACAGATAAGTGAACTTAGCAGAGGAAGAAACAAAAATGAAAGCACAGTGAACGTGAATAGCGTGCTTAGAAAATAATTTGAACTGAAATCTTAACATCTTCCATTTTGTATTTAAAAATAAAATCCAATTTAATGCTATAGATGGTTCACTTGTAATAGGATAATAGTTCACATTTATGATTTCACAAGGGAGAACAAAACACAGCCAGGGAGCATATGGCAGGAAATTAATATTTGGAGCTCGTTCCGTACACTTTTCCAGAAGCCTAAATTGAGTTCGATGTAAAGGGCAGGGTATGCACTTCTAGCCCAGGGTATTTCTTTTCCTGTTCTTTTTCTCCTAATTCAGAGTAGCAGAATTAGAAGATCCCTTCCCCAGGAGCAAACGCTAGGTGTCTCAAATAATTTGTATAATGGAGTATAATGGAGTAACTAAATCTCCATGGCAGGTTGTTTTAATTTTGTTACTGTAAGGATCAACAATAGAATGTTTAGTTTGTTTATATTAATTATTCCTTATTTGTACTCAGATTTTAGCTTTGCCATTTAGTAAATATTAGGCAAGTGGTTTGGCTTAGGTCACTAAGCACTAGTTTTCTCACCAATAAAATGAGAATGCAATACTTCATCAATTCTGAGACATCGTTGATTATAAGACATACTATTTTTGATGTACCTCTAAATAAAAAAGTTAATTTTATTTTATTTTTATTTTACAATTACTGGACAAGCTCTTTTATTCCACCTTAGATAGAGGTTTTACTATTATAACATCTCTTGCATATATATATAAAAAAAGGAAGTCAAAATATTGAATACGATATTCCAAAATATTTTCATATTAGGTCTGATGTTTCTGACTCAATTTTCAAGTCAGTGTCGTTAACTTTCTTGTTTATACAGGCAATATTATCTTTTGTGCCATAAATAGCAATAGTTATACAATCTTTCTCTTAAGAGAATCATAAGATATTTAAAACCAAAATGAGAATGAGCTCTTAAACTGGTTCTCAAATTTCAGTAAGCCTACTCTATTTTTTGCTTCAACTTTAGGAAAGCTTATAAAAATATTTGATTCACTACCCTCCCTTTCTCTAACTCTTTGATTCTTCTGGATTAAAACAGAGTTTTATTAATGGCCCTTGAATTTTTCTCTGAGTCTTTGACATCAAAATCTGAGTACTGATATTGCTACCCTAGATGATTATAAATGCTGAGTCACCCACAATCACATCATGGCTGGCCCCTGTCCAACAATGATATTGTAAGACAAACTCTGATTTTAAATATCTCAAATTATGAAAGAGGAGAGTTTATTCTCTCGAAACAGTAACAAGGGTAACAATCTCTCATTACAAGTAATAATTGAGATAATTTAATAAGCAATGGTTTATTGAGTACTTAAACTCTTTAGTACAAAATAAGCTCAGTTTGAAAGCTGATCAGCACTTTTCCTAGAAATAGTGGCCATTTCTGAAAATCAATATATCTCATTAGCTCAAAGAATAGAGAATGATGACGCTATTTTCTCATTTAATATTGACTCTCACTCAGCATATAAAGTAACAGACTTGGAAGCAATATTGCTATTTTCAGTGAGAAAAACTAGAAAATAGAAAAATTTGAAAAGTGATTTTGGTCAAAGTTAACTTAAGGTTCATATTTTTTTCTAGCAGTACATTATAGAACACCATGCAAGGCACAAAGACAAATATTAATGTCATAACATTGTAGTTGTATATTCTCACATTTATATAGAGACTTTGCTCTTGCATGCATATTAATCTGTCAACAAGTGCCACAAATACAATATTGTAAGACAAAGGTGAAAAATTAAGAGGAGAAAAATTCGTACATTTTGGATACATTCTTTTATAATAGCATATATCAAGAAGATGAAACCAAGCCTTATTATGTTTTTACCTTGAAACTGAGATATTTTATTATCAAACATTCAGCAACACATACATTCATTTTTTGTACACATTTTTTATAATTGTTAGTACTTCAAATATATCTTACTTGTTTTTAACAATGTCTATCTGGTTGAAACAATAACCATAGGGAAAATATTTTATATTAAACATATTTTCTAAAATGAAACATAACATATATATTTTTTTGAGTTGGAGTCTCACTCTGTCACCCAGACTGGAGTGCAGTGGCAGCTCCCGGCTACTGCAGCCTCAACCTGCTGGGCTCCGGTGATCCTTCCGCCTCAGCCTTCCAAGTAGCCAGAATTACAGGGATGTGCTACCACGCCTGGCTGATTTTTTGATTTATTGTAGAGATGAGGACTCACCAAGTTGCCCAGGTGGGTCTCGAACCCACGGGCTCAGGCAATCCACTCACCTCAGCCTCCCAAAATGCAGGATTACAGGCTGAGCCACTGAGCCCGGCTACATAATATATTTCTAAATATCTTGTTAAAATTATGGAAAAGAGAATCTGACACTTATCTAACATGACATGAATAAGAGATCTATTTTACTAATTTGACATGTGTAATATGTACATGTTATTCTTGTAAAGTTTTTTTATAATTTTAATTTTATTAAACATACAAATCAATACGTAATTTTTCTAATTTTGCCAATGATTTTGGTTTACTAACTTTTCTATCTGCAAGCATTATTCTACAGTTGGGGAAGTTGGTGTAGAGAGGAAATAGATATTAATAAGCCTAAAATCTATGATTTTTCTTTACCAAAAAATAAATATCTGGTACTCTGTATGTTGCTAATGAGAGATTTCTTCCAGTCAAACACAGTTATATTATTTAAAGACTAGAAAATTGTTGTCTTCGGCATGCTTTCATGAGGATATACTGGGTCTGTTGTTTTTTGAAAAATAAAAGATAAATAATTAAATAATAAGGAGGAGGGAATCTTATGTATTTATGACTCCTAGAAAAGGTCACATAAAATATGGAATTAATGGGACATGTAGGTAATATAACACAACTGAAATGGTGTCCATTAAGCCTCAAATTAATCCTTAGTGAGATTCTGCCTGCACCAGAGTGCATCAACACAGGAAGAAAGGACCTGAAGAAGTACATTAGTCAGAATTTTGTTTCCTTGTATCTTATCATTTTTTTTTTTGTCTTTGCATTATTAGTCATTGGTGCTAGGAAAGATCTAAGATTACTGCAAGTCTGATTTGACAATTTAAGCCTTTCTGATGTCTTAAATAATAAATAACATAAAGTCTACGAAGTTTTAAGCTAATTGTCTTTAATTTTTAAACACAAAATATTCTGGAAGATTGGGAAAAAATTATTCAAAAAGAACCTACACATTGGTTTTTCAGTAGGACAGTACAAGTATTTTAATACATTACATTTACATATAAATTTTATTGCTTTCCTATTCTACCAGTTTGCCATCTAGATAACAAGTAATGGGCTGATTGTGCAGAATGCAACACCTAAGATAGAATAAACTATGGGTGTAAACTATGATATATAAACATAACTTCAAAGATGTAAAATCAATTGTTATTCATATTTCTCATAAGGATGATCATGTATATATGAGGAAATCATGACTAAAGATGTAGTCAAGAAATCATCAGGCTAGAGGAAAAATAATCATGACAATATAATACCATGTATCATTTTACTTTCTAAAATAATAAAAAAATTTCATTGAAGGAAGTGAATATAGAGGAATAGAAACATTTTATTTTTGTTTGTTTTAGGACCTTATAATTAGAAAAGAACATAAAATGCAAATTAATTTCAATTTTGCTTCAACTTTCATGTGAGACCGTTGGGACATCCAAGTAGCAGTGCTGAATCCCTGATCCCGAGTATATTGAAGTTGAATTGGAAATGCCAAGCAAACTGAACAAATAATTATGAGATATTGTATTTTAAATTTCAGAATTTTCCCTTTTTCTTAGCTGTGAGGTAATTTAAAAGATCTGACTCATAAAACTTTACAGAATGTACTGATTAATTTTGTCAGTCTAAACATTATGGAAATACAGCAATAGAAGTGTTCTAATTCAAATAAAGCTTCTCAAATAAGGATTATTCATAAAAATTCACATAAACAATTGTAAAAAAATTATGCCTTTTAAATTTCCACTTCTAACCAAAAATCAAATATCTGGGAGGAGTCATATTTCCATTGTGATTTTTGTGTCCATATTTTTGCTGTTTGATGTCTCCACTTATTTTTCTTGTTACATTCAGTTCAATCTTTTTTGAGTTATTTACCCTCACCCAAAATTGATGGATGACAAATATTTATAATTCCAAAAATAAAATACGAAAATGCTATAACACTTTAAATTTGCAATAACTTTAGTTGCTTTGATTCTACTCCAACATCATATATATACACAAACACACATATATATCTTACATAATATATATGTATGTGTATGAAATGTGGTAAAAGTTATTTTTATAAAAATAACCAGAATTAAAATCTGAATAACTAAATAAATTTTGATTGCTTAATTCTCATCTGAGATTATAGTGCCAATGTAATATAAATTGAAATAAAATGTTGTCATCTGAAGTTTTGTTAGATTGTCTTATTGATATGTCATCTGCAAAGTGTGTTACATAATGTTTGATGCATTCGCCTTTTTTACACACTAAAATTGCTTTATTTTTAAATGTCAGGATTAAAATTTATAATTATTATGGCATATATAAAAGAAATAGGCACATAAAGACCTCTTGCACGGACTCTACTAGTTTTAGTCTGTGCATTTTGAAGCAGTAAGTATGAAGACCAAAATTCTAACAAGCTAGCATTTGATAGAAAGGACTTCATCTTGTTAGAGGCTTTAGCACCATTCTGACATTTAACTTGGCAATGACTTCATCTCTGGTTTTGAACTATAGTAGAAGTTGCTTAATTCTCACATGGGATTATAGTGCCAAAGTAATATAAGTTGAAATAAAATGTTGTCATGTGTAGTTTTGTTAGATTGTTTTATTGATATGTCATCTGTAAAGTATGTTACATAATGTTTGATGCAGTCACCTTTTTTACACACAAAAATCGTTTCAATTTTAAATGTCAGAATTAAAATTGTTAATTATCATGGCAGATATAAAAGAAATAAGCACATACAGACCTCTCGCTTGGGAGCTACTAGTTTTAGTCTGTGCATTTTGAAGCAGTAAGCATGAAGACCAAAATTCTAGCATGCTAGCATTTGATAAAAAGGACTTCCTCTTACTAGAGGCTTTAGCACCATTCTGACATTTGACTTGGCAACGACTTCATCTCTGGTTCTGAACCATAGTGGAAGTTGTGTTTGCATGTAGAGGTAAATATGTATAATAAATAAAAGATTTATATTAATAAATATACTACAAGTGTACTTAAATTTTTTCTTTAAATTGCATAAGATAGTGGACATAAAAGAAAGTAGCTAAAAATGTTAAATGAAGACTTAAATGTTTACTGGAAAAAGCATGATAATGCAAGATCATGTGAAGAGCTCAGAAGACAGAGAAAAAACATCATTCAAAAGAGCCTTTCCACAGAAAGGAGGAAACTCTAAATCTGAATGGCAGCTTCAATAGCTGAATGTAAGGTAATTCATATGATAGATTGTACCTAGCAGAGCAAAGGTAACAAACAATCTATAACAAACACAAACTAAAAGATGAACCTCATTCAATTCTTAATTGCTCATCTGCCCAAAAACCATGTGAATCTGCTCAAATCTGCCTTTTAGATGGATGCCCAATGCCAAATAAGTCCTTGTAGAGAACTTTTGATTCTCCCATTACATTTTTTTCTCTTCTACCCCTATTCTTTCCCTTAGTATAAAAGTACATAAATGAGAATCAAAAATATCTTTTAAAAATGACAAATATCTCTAAAGTCTTCTTCCCTTACTTAAGAAACCATAAAGTAAATGTCTGTAAAGGAGAAAAAAAACTTAAAGAATGTAATTCTTAAATTAAAACAGAACCTACCATACGTTGGGACATTGGAAACAAAATATATTAATTTCATATATTGTAATAACAGACACTGTAGTTTTGTATATTATTAGCATCATAAGGAAGTAAAATCAGTGACACTTGTGTTAGACAAACAAATTTCATAACCAAATATAAAATGAGAAATTCAAATTGAAGCAAAATACTTAAACACACATAACAACTAACTTGGAATTTAAAGCATAGAAGCTATAAAATGTTACATGGGGGTAAAGGTAAAGAATTGATTAAATCTAAGAAAATTCTAGTTAAGGTAGTATTCACCTATACATTTGGTTTGACAAGAGTAGAGAGAACATCTAGCAATTATTGATCACTTATTTTCTGCTGTGCTTTATTCTAAGTACAGTATTTCAGTGCTGCATATAAAGCTTACAGCAGTTTTTTGAAGTGGTTTCTATAGTTGTCCTCTTTAAAAGATTATCAAACTAATATAAATTGATTAAATATTTTGCCCAAGGTACCCTAGCTAGTAAATTATTAACCAAGATCCTAATAAAAGCAGTATGATTCCAAGCAGTTCTGGAAATTGAGGTTACGAAGCAATTCATTCAAATTACAAAATGACTTCAATGACATATATGGGACACAATGTACTACTTAAAATAGGAAAATATAGTATCTTACAGGTTTTATATGTTCAAATAAATAATAAAAATGCCCTATTTGACTTTAAATCCTATGAGTCCAGTACTACTTGTGTGTGCCAAGAACTTTCAAAATTTACTGTCCAAAGGCAATTCCAGTAATTTCTGTTGGATGAAAGCTTACTTTGTTTTGATGTAACTAGTTTCCATTAAGCATCTCATTCCTCTGTAGAGTGCAATATAGTATAACAGTAACCTTTTTGGGAGTAGGTAGGAGGTCATGTAAAATTTAATCAATATCACATGAAGCTTCGTTACTGTTTGTTTTGTTGAATGTCAAGAACACTGTTAACCATATTTTATAACCAAGACTTGCCTTCTCATTGTCTAATTTTGCTAGATTTTAATGATGATTTAATGCCACTGTGATGTTTTCTGAATTACCAAATAAAGTTTTAAATTTTTTTCTGCTCCCGGCATGTGCAAGTTACTTTGAATATAGTATCTCATTTACTCCACACCACCGTCCCATCAGATTAAGATAAACGTCCCTAAGTTATGGACAAACTGTAATAGAGTCATGAGACCATGACTTTAAACAGGGCCTCTCTAGCTTCAATGTCCACATAGCATCCGCACATCAACTGGTCCCAGATGAGGTTAACTCTTTGATTATAGTGACATTATATTTTGTAAATTATCTTCCAAAAACATTTAAAAATAAATATTTTATAAATGTTATAAATAAAATTTTAATCCTTGTATGATATAATGTGTGATAACTCATTAAAATATATATTTCCTGATTCTGTTCACTAACAGTGTTTATTAACTATATGTCAAACATTTTTTTTGGTATTTTTATAAAAACAGAAATTTGAGCTTTTGTAAAAGCATGTTCTTGTTTCCTGCAAGTAGGCATATTTTTTTCTGGAAAAGATTTAACAAGTCTTATTTTGAGGGATAGGTATGAACTATAGTTACTAACCTAGCTACAGAAAATCATTCAAGGAGAAAAAACCAAAAGTATTCAAATATTTATCCATTGATATAAATATTTTTTCATAGTTGGGAATCAAATTTATCTTCGTATTTTCTGAGCCTAAATTATTTTGGCCATAGAAAAGAATACAAAGATACATAAGATATCATCTTTGTATCAAGACAATTCAAAATTGGAAGAAAAGAAACAACAACAACAAAAAAAACCATAGAAATTATCCTGTTTATAAATGCTACGGAAGAGGATATGATAAACCTGAAAGTGTCACCATCTTTTGGCCAAAGGAAACCTGAATAGATAGGTCTGGATGTTGAGTCAGAACAAAAAGGTTTCCTGGTATAGCCTGAAGTAGCATAGTTAAGATAGAAGATAGGAATATTTCTTAAAAAGAAACAAGATTCAGAGTTTAAAAACTCAAGTCAAACATAAAAGAATAGTTTATTATCAATAAAAGTTTACCAATTTGCAGAACATCCATCGCCAATGAGTCTGATACAAGAAACAAATAAATAAGACTACCAGAAATAAGGATGTCAATGGTAACTGTGCTCTGGATCTTTCTTTTTTTTTTTTTTTTTTCAGAGCTAAATCCAGATTGAAGAGGTAGGGAACAAACCCTGGTGCTTTAGTAAGTGGACCTACAAAAAACACTTAGAAAGGGGATGATACATAAAAGATGATCAATCAGGGTCATTGACACAAACTATTGCAAAGACCATGTCTATATCATGAACTGTTAAGTTCTCTCTGTCTTGCATAGTTCTTATAATGGTCAACAATTTAAGTACTCAAACCATTGTACTTATTTATTGTTGTTGTTGTTGCTGTTGTTATTGTCATTTAGGTGACAGTTTCTCACTCTGTTACCCGCTCACTGCAGTCTCAACCTCAACCTTCTAGGCTCAGGCTCTCCTTCTGCCTCAGACTCTCAAGTAATTGGGAATGTAGGTGTGCACCATCATGTCTGGATAATTTTTTTGTATTTTTGGTAGAGACAAGTTCTCACTGTGTTGCCCAGGCTGGTTTCAGTCTCTTGAGCTCAAGTGAATTTTCCAACCTCAGTCTCAAAAAATGCTGAAATTACAGGCATGAGCCACCACACCCAGCCCACAAGCACCATTTTGAAATCAATACTTGTTAGATTAACAAATTAAGAAGACAGAAACAAAGGACAATCTCTGAGATATTTGTTACAGCAACAATTCCATTTACTGGTATCGATTTTTTATCTTAGTCGTGTTGGAATGTGCTATGGTTTGAATATTGTTTTTCCCCTCCAAAACTAATGTTGAGGCTTGATACCCACTGTGGAAGTGATGGGAAGTGGTATCTTTAAATAGTGAATAGGTCATCAAGAGAAATGAATGCCTTTCTTACAAAAGTAAGTTTAAAGGACTGAATTAGCTACCCAGAGACAGGTTGTTATAAAACAAGGCTGTCTCCTGTCATGGGTCTGTTTGCAAATGTCTGCCTCCCCTTCTGCTCCTGATGTATCATGATGCAGAAGATGACCAGATGATAAATCTTGGATTTCCCAGCCTCCACCATTATGAGCTAAATAAGCCTCATTCCTTTATAAATAACTCAATTTTGGGTATTGTTATAGCAACAGACAAAAACTGAGACAGACTGCTATAACAAAATACCATAAGCCTTATAGTTTTAAGCAACAGAAATATATTTCTCACAGTTCTGAGGACTGAAAAGTCCAAGATCAAGGTATTAGTGTCTAGTGAAGGCTCACTTCCTCATTGACGACCATATTCTCGCTGCTTCTTTACATGATAGAAGAGGTGAAAGAGCTACCTCAGACTTTTTAAATAATGGGATGAATTGCATTCATGGGGCTCCATTCTCATGACCTAATTACTTCCCAACACCCTATTGCCTAATATGATCACTTTTGGGCTTAGGGTTTCAACATATAAATTAAGTGATCACAAATATTCAAACCATAGCACTTGGAGATTATATTTCCCATCCTAAAGTTATAACACACTAACTTAATTTTACCAGCTCCAATAATATACAAAAACTTTAGTCTTTTACAGTTCTATTCCCATTCCTTTTGGTTGTTAATGTTATACCATTACATTTGTTTATATAGTGTGCTCAAAAACATAAGCAAAAAAATTATTTGGTATACACTATCCTCTAAGTCAAGTAGAAAACAAAATGTAGAGTTACAAACAAAAGACATAACAATACTAGATTTTAGACTATATTTTTAAAAAATATAATAGTGTCTTACATCATGTGGAAACAAAAAGTACATTAGAAACCATAAGGCTAGCTTTTATAATTGCCTATGTATTTACATTTATTTAATTTTTTATTTATTCATAAAACTGCCAGTATCCTTTCACTTTATCCTTCAGGACTCCCTAGAGATTTTCTTGCAGGGCAGGTCTAGTGGTAATAAACTCCCTTAGCTTCTGTTTATCTGGCAATGTCTTAATTTCTCTCGTACATTTGGAGGATAGTTTTGCTGAGTATTAAATTCTGGGATGACATTCTTTCTGTAGGTACTTAGAATATACTGGTACATTATCTTCTAGCCTACAAAGATTCTAGTAATGAATCTGCTTATAATTGTATTTATAGTCACCTATATGTGATGAATTGTTTCTCTTTGTAGCTGCTTTAGGGATTCTTTCTTTGTCTTTGTCTTGTGAAAGTTTGATTGATTAAAATGTGTTTCAGTGTGGAACTCTTTGAGTTTATCTTATTTGGATTTCGTTAAGCATCTTGGATGTTTATATTCATATACTTAATCACATTTTAAAAGTTCACAGCCATTCTTTTTCAGATATTGTTTTGACAACTCCTTCTTTTATTCTTGTAGGATACTCATAACATGTACGTGGTATATTTGATGTTATCCACAGGTTACTTAAGCTCTGTCAACATTTCTTCACAGTATTTTTTTTTCTCTTATTTTCTTTTTTTAGAAAAAGTAGTTTATTTAAAGTAAATTAAAGGGAGAGGTAGAAAGAGAAAATTCATCTCCCCAAGGTAGGGAAGGGGGTCAAAGCCAGGAAACATGGCCTGGTCATAGCTCAAGAGCACATGGTCACAGAATTGCTTAGCAAGGCAATGGCCACTTGGTCTTATTTTAAAGCTCACTTTCTTCTGCTATCTTAAATCTGCCTTTGAATCTTTCTAGTAAAATTTTTATTTCAGTTATTGTACTTTACAGTTTTAAATTTCTTTTTAATATTCGTTTAGGTTTTCTAGCTCTTTATTAATATTTCTATTTTGTCCATAAATTATTTTCTTAACATTGTACACATCATCCTCTAGTACTTTGAATATCCTTTCTTTTTTTTGAGTTGGAGTCTCACTCACTCTGTAACCCAGACTGGAGTACAGTGGTGTGCTCCCGGCCACCTCAGCCTCGACCTGCTGGGCTCCAGTGATCCTTCTGCCTCAGCCTTGCAAGTAGCTGGAACTACAGGTGCTCGCTACCACTCCCAGCTAATTTTTGACTTATTGTAGAGATGAGGTCTCACCAAGTTGCCCGGGAGGGTCTCAAACCCACGGACTCAGGCAATTCACTTGCCTTGGCCTCCCAAAATGCTGGAATTGCAGGCTGTGTTACCGAACCTGTCCTGAATATCTTTAAGATGGTTGTTTTAAAGTCTTTGGTAAGTCTGACATCAAGTCTTTTTCGGGGCAATATCTGTTCATTTATTTTTATCCAGGGCTACAATTTCCTAGTTCTTTGTATGCTTTGTGAATTTTTATTGAAAACGATATTTTGGGCAACTCCTTTTGGGTCCCCTCCCATTGTGGGAGCTTTTGTGTCCTCTCAATAAATCCTGCTTTCTCAAAAAAAAAAAAAACAAAAAAACCCTGGATATTTGAATTAATAATGCAGTAACTCTGGAATATAGATTATCCCCCCTCTCCCAGGTTGGCTGCTACTTGCTATTTTTTTGTCTATTGTTTTGATGTTGTAATCTATCTTTGTGTCAAATATTAACATGAGGTGTAAACTTAAGGCCTTCCCTTGTTTTTTTTTTTGTTTTTTTTTTTTTTTATGACCCTGCACCTTTCTCTAGGGATTTGCAGTCACTTTCTAATTTTCCATGTCTATGCAGTTGCTTTTGAAATCCTAGTTTTTAATGTCTGGATGCCAAAAGGGGGAAATAAAAAAGAAAAGGAAAGGAGGAAAAAAGGATGATGAATCCTTAAATTCCCTAGAAGTCAATTCATCTGGAAGGGGAGGGGCTTGTGATAATGCCAGGAGGCCCGAAAACAATGGCCACATGTTTTTTTGTTTTTTTGTTTTGTACCTCTGTTAACAGTTACAGTAATCATCCATCTGAAGGCAGATCTCCTGCAAGCTGTGTGTAAGCTGCTCCATGAATACACAGCTACCTACCATTTGGCTAACAATGGGGAATGGGTAGCTGCTACAGTGCTAAGAGTTGAAACAGACAAAAATTAACAGCTACTTACCTTGCTAGCCTTAAGTCTTGAATAGAATCCAGCATTCCAAAATAGTTACATCAGACAGATTTTGCTAGCGCTATTGTTGTCTACGTGGGGAAACAATTTCTGGTGCTTCAAATGCTGCCATCTTTCCAGAATACTCTCCTCCACATACTTCTTAAGCAAAGTTAACAGCAAAAGCAAATGTATTTTATATACATGACTATTTAGTCCCCCTTTGTATTGCTGCTTTTCTTTGATACGCTTACTTCTGCTTATTATAGTTATTGGTTAATTGTAAGTGGATGGGTTTTACATCTTCTAAATTATTTCATAAAAGCAAAAGAAAGGAAAAATCTTATGTCAAAACCTCCTGCATTTATAAGACTACACAACGAATAAATACATTGTCCAAAAGTGCTTTAAAATCCCTACTGTCATATACTACCATCTATTGAATTATCAGGTTAAAACTTTGTTCAAATGATGATAATAGCTCTGATAAGCTGCTGAAGTATCTGTGCCAAGGTTCTTAAAAGCCAATTACCTTACCTAGGATTAACAATTTTTATAATTATTTTCTTCTTTCAAAATGAGTCCATAAACTCTCCTAGAAAATCATTACAACATATAATTGATAAAAATATACCATACTCTGAGAAAATTGGGACCTCACCTTTCTCTCAAATCCTAAATAACTCTTCACAACAATTATTTCAACATGTTTTACCATTTGCTTAATTTTGCACAAATCTGTTCTTTCAAACAGGTCATAAGCTGTTTGTTGTTATGACCAAATATAATTTACGATAGTGTCTGTTAAAAAATATCGCAAGCATGGATACTGAATTTAATTTTGTGGGTAACAAATAAAAAAAATGCAACATTTAAAAAAATAACAATATAAAGTTCTAGGTGAAAATATAAGGCTCCAATATTACTAATGCAATTTTTCTATACAAATATAATTAATTACAAAAATATAGGTCTAAGTTAATGGCCATTTATTAAAATATTTATTAACTTATTTAAGAAGTGCTAAATATGTCTGTGCTAAACACATTGTGCTAACCTTAGGTCCACAAACACTAATGACCACCATTCTTGCTTGGAGTACAAGAAATAAACAAGAAAAAATATACCCTTGCCAAAAATAACTGGAGAATGATGTTTGCATTCCTTTTATTCAAAAGTTATTTTTGAGTGCCTCCTATGTGATGACATACAGCACAGGAAACGTAGCCTTCTCCAGGCAGAAAAGAGTGTCATGAACGACTTTAGGTAGAGAGAGCAATGTGTGTTTACATATTCTGTCTTTTCCAGTTAGTCATTTTCTAGGCTCTCAAGAAATATTTCAAATAATTCCAGTGGGCGTGGGAGGTCATTAAGAAAAGATATATCGTTAATCAAGCACAGAAATTCTAAGCTTGTTATCCTTTGGCAATTGGTCTTGGAAGTTTACATATTAATCAGTGATAGCCTATACACAGAAATTTTGCCAGAATGAAAACAAACTCACAGGAATAAAAATAAATCACCCATCTTTTTCTTCTTCAAAAATAATAAAAGATGAAACAAAGTTGCCAACATAAAGTTTGGAGGTTGCATTGACTTATTCCTCTATGTCAATTCTGCCTTTTCCTGTAGCCAAAAAGAAATAAATTACAGAGGAAAATAGTTTTAGAAATTGGAACACAGATGTTTATTGAAGGACAAAGATGTTAACAGAAGCAAATTTAGTTTTCTAAAAACTAATAAAATCATAAAATTTTAACCTAAAAATTAGAAGATAAGCAATTTTAAACATTTGAAGAATACATGTATGCAGACTATTACAAGGCTAGAACTAGAAAGTAATAAATACATTTTTTTTAAAGTAATGGAAGACTATTTAGTGATTAATCTAGTTAATTACATATAATAGTAGATCTTATTAAAAAACAAAGAAGGTGAAATAATATTAGAAATCACAAAATAAAACTTTTCTAGGAAAATAAATTACCTAACAAAAAAATGTTTTGTAGGAAATGCAATATGGAATTATTTGAAAACGTATCAAATAATTATCCAATAATGGCAACTATTAAATACAGAATATTTTAATGCTACCTTTTGTCAAACTTGTAAAGTGGGCCAGGTGTGATGCCTCATACCTATAATCCCAGCACTTTCAGAAGCCAAGGTGGGTGGATCACTTGAGCCCAGGATTTCTAAAAAATCCTGGGCAAGGTAGCAAGACCTCATCCCTATAAAACCTCCAAAGTTAGCCTGGCATGGTGACAGGTGACTGTATCCCCAGCTACTTAGGAGGTTGAGGAGAAAGGATCACCTGATCCTAGAAGACAGGGATTGAGGCTGAGGTGAGCCACAATAATGCCACTGCACTTCATTCTTGATGACAGAGGGGAAACCCCTAACTCAAAAACAAACAAAAACAAATTCAAGTGAATAAAATCTTTATGCTACGTATAAACTATTCAAAAGCTATGCAAATTTTACAGCAATAGACTACAATAGTGCAGATGTATTCTTAACTTTCAGATTTTTTTCTATAGGAACATTATTTTTCTACAGACGTTGTAGTAATAGAATGACTTTTGTAACCATTTTCTGTGCATACCAATAAAGTTAAGGCGTCATTGAATGAATCTGCCCTTGATTTCTTTATATTTTAACAGATAGTAATAGATTTTTCTTTATCGTAAGCTGTATTGTCTTCAGTATAGTCCTTCTTAAACATAGTGCACACATTTACCAACTTTTGATATTTATTGCTAATTGCTGTGGTAATCAAAACTGAAAGCCTATCAAATAAAACAACAGAAGTTGTAATTCTAGAACTTTGAGAGGACAAGGTGGGAGAATATCTTGAGTCCAGGAGTTTAAGACCAGCTTGGGCAACATGGTGAGACACTTTCTCTACAAAAATTAAAATAATAAAAAGAATATAGAGAGTAGCTATATAAATATACAAATGTTCAAAGGCTATAATCAAAAGAATTACCAAAAATATCTTAAAAAATAAGTCTTTAAGATGAAATTAAAATGAAAACATAAATAATTGCTGTTTTTTTAACCAAATATCTGATATATATTATTGGTCAACATACAGTTATATTTTATATGATCCAACTTGGTTTTTACTTTTAAAAATATGTATCTGTCTTCTGAGAGCAGAGTGACCCAAAAGAGACATGACTAGTATCAGAAAAATCAGGGGTTTTTTTTGTAATTGGAGTCTCTCTGTCACCCAGGCTGGAGTGCAATGGCACATTCACGGTCACTATACCTTCTACCTGCTGGGCTCAGGCGATCTTTCTGCCTCAGTCTTCCAGGAAGTTGGAACTATAGGCATGTGATACCATTTCCAGCTTATTTTTTGATTTATCATAGAGATGAGGTCTCACCAAGTTGCCCAGGCTGGTCTCAAGCCTCTGAGCTCGCAATCTCTTGCCTTGGCCTCCCAAAGTGCTGAGATAACAGGCTCGAGCCCCTGCACCTGGCCATAAAAATCAGTTATTTTTGATTGGCCTGGACAGTCAGAAGAACAGAGAGAAACAACAGCAACAACAGTTGACAGATTCCAGACATATTAAAAATCCATGCACTAGAACTTGTATTGAATAATCAGGATGAAATGTGGGAGGAATGACTTCAGGTTTTTTGTTTTTGGCTGGTGTTGTCATCTTCTGACACTGCACTGAAAACATTGAGATAGAACTAGTTTATGCAAATTGTATTTTTTTCTATTTTCCATATCTTTACAGTAAACAGATAGTTTTTAATTATGAAGAAAATCAATAATAAATAATAATAATTATCTAAAGACTTTGCCTGCCTCTTTACCTACTTATACTAAACATAATTTCTATATTTGTCACTTATACTTTCAGTTATGCATATTTCAAAAATAAGCTGCAAGTAATCTATTTTTATGTAAGGGGAATAGCATGAATTTTCAAGTCAAATAGACCATGGCACTACTACTTCTCAGATCATGACCTTGGCTTGCCTCTTTGACTTAGCATATGACTCAAGTTTAATTCTCAACATCGTCACCTATAAAATAGGGTAATGATACTTCATAGAATTCATATGGGGTTTAATTAAAATTTTAAGCAGAAAGTACCTTGTAGATTGTCACTCATATATAAAATGTCCAAAAATGTTAGTTACTTTCTTCCCTCCCAAAAACCTGGCATATATTTAAGTTCTGCCTGTATAGATATGTTTATTTTGGTTAAACATTTCTCTCTTGAAAAATGCAAGTACAAGTTAGGTGTTATTTAGGAAACTGCTAACATTATTTCAGGTTAAGAAATAAAAAATATACTTGATTCATTGGTATATAATATAAATTTAAGGACATAACTAGAGCCCAGTGTAGCTGGGTAACTAGAAGTAATAATAAATTGGTTGTTGAAATATGAGGTAAACGGGACATAGGTACTGAAAATAAACCACCCTAGCTTGGCAATCTAATTTATCCTCTTCTTTTCTATTATTATTATTATATACTCATTAAAATAATTATCTATTTATTTAACAATATATTACATGCCAACGACTTCATTTTCACAGTTTCTTTTTGGGTAAATTATTGTCTTAAGATACCCATTAAGCTAGTAATTACACACTGAGCTATAACTTTTAGAATTCAATTTTTAGAACTAATCATGAAAATTAATTGAATTGATTCTCCTAAAATGTCTAGTGAATAAAAAGTCTATTACATTTAATATTCTATTTCATGGGTGTCACACTTTTATGAACCATATATAATTACGTATGACTATAAGAACCATGAGTGATACCTTTCTTAATTTGGTATTAGTAATTGCAATGAAGCATGATTATTTGTTCAGATAGAGAAGGTCTAAAATGTTAATATACATTAATAATGATTTTTATTTCACATGGTCTTGTATCTATTCTGTGCCAGTTTAGTCATCTAATGTTAAATGTTTTCCCCAGATTCATATTTCTTTTTGTCAAATGCATATTTAATTTGTTAAAGGTAGTATGAGCTTTAAGTGTCTTTTCACAGGTGACAGTAAAATTTTGCAAAGGATTCTGTACTAAAGACCAGAGTTCTAATTTCTCCTCTGTTGATAATTATGCTAAGCTTTCTATTGTTTCTTCTTTCTGGGCCTCAGTTTCTACACCTGAACTAAGGCCCATCCATCTCTAACATTTGTGTTTATATGTTTCTAATACTGTGTTATAAAAAGTTTGAATCGCTATGGAAGATTTGCATTATTTGCTTTTTTTTTTTTTGCATTCAAGACTAGATCTATGCAGAGACAAATTCATCTGGATAAATGTGTGATAACTGAGTTTCTAGTTCATGAGTATTTTCTCTTTATACTGAAAGAAACTTGAAACCCATTTTCAGAGTTATGTGTCTTTAGCTCAAGGCTTTAAATCTGCTTGCTTGTAAATAAAACCAAATAGGTTATTGACATCCCACAGGAGAAAAATCTAAGAGCATTTTATGTTAGAGAAAGGAGGTAGAAGAAGCACAGATTATCAATAGCAAAAGAAGCATGGGCCATTCGTATAAGAAAATGAACATGCCGGGCTCGGTGGCTCAGCCTGTAATCCCGGGCCTTGGGAGACTGAGGTGAGTGGATTGCCTGAGCCCGCGGGTTTGAGACCCGCCTGGGCAAGCGAGACCTAATCTCTACAATAAATCAAAAAATTAGCCGGGTGTGGTGACGCGTGCCTGTAATTCCAGCTACTTGGAAGGCTGAGGCGGAGGGATCGCCGAAGCCCAGCAGGTCGAGGCTGCGGTGGCTGGAAGCGGCCACTGCACTCCAGCCTGGGTGACAGAGTGAGACTCCAACTCAAAAAAAAGATAAAATAAAATGAACATTTTTTCACAATGTGTGTGTTAGATTATGCTTAACTGATTAGATTATGTTAGATGATCATATGGTAATTATATCAACTAAACAATACAGGGATAATATAAATTTCCAAAAGAGTAGCCATATCTATCCTCAAAAGCACAGGAAAAACAAAACCAAATGAAAACCCTATAGAACATATAGTCAGAATGGTGAGGAACATCAGTAAGTAGGTCAGAGGGAAACCTCAGAGAATCTCCCTCTTAGACAAAACTTGTGATCTCTAAAATAGTATAAGATAACGATGTTATGCTACCTATTTATATCCATTTTTATCCAAGAAATATTTAAAATACAGATTAACATTACAAATCTCATTTCTTCCATTTTTAACATAGCCATGTCACTCGTATAAGCAAAGCAATCCTTCCACAAGTGGCTATTGAGTATCACTATGTGCCAGGCTTTGCTCCAGGGGCAAAGAAGGCAGAAGGTAATAAAACAGAGGAAGCCCTTTCTCCCATGGGCTAACATTCCAAGTCATCCATTGCCACAGTAATGTTAAAAATGAAGTTAAATATTAAGAAATATAGCATCAAGCTCTGAGTGAACCTTGACCTAGTGACAAAATGGATTTTAATATAAAAGAAATGTTCACCAAGGCAACCTCCCTGAGGATACTGAGAACAACGACCAATGGAAGTTTCTCATTTGACTGTGGAGGTGATCATCATGGAATCAAATCAGTACTGGCCATGCATCAAGCTAGATGGTCATCTTTCTCATATTGCTTGTAAGTTTGCAGAGCTTAGAATAATAAAGTTAATTATTATTATGGTGAAAGAGGAGAGAGTGAGAGATTTCAAATTCTTATAATATAGTATACTTCATTGTTTATATGGTTTGTAGAAAGTTCATATGGAAGCAACAGCACTCAGTTTTTTTTCCCCTTGGGTCATTTTGCTTTTTGTCATATTAAGCTGACTTTTGCTATGAATGAGATTAAAACAGTTGACAAAAAGATTACTGGAGCTGTCAAAATCATGAAATGTGTGCAGGAAACTCAGAAGGTCAAACTGACATTCTCTACAAGACTTTCTTGAAAATAGCAGCTACCACAGTCTTACTCGGGGGCAGAAGAATGCTCTTGGAATCAACCCCTCAAATGGCTCACTCTAGTCTTCTTTTAGTCAACTGTCTTCATTACATCCTTAGGGGGCTTTACATACTCTGGCCTTCTGCCCGGGATGCTCTTTTTTCTTATCTTTAACTATTAGCAATAAATGCCTTTATATTTTAGCTCAAACATCACATTCCTTCCATTACCATTCCTCTACCTCCATGAAGAAATAAAATTTTCTTATAACCTAGAGCAATGTGTATCATAGTTTTGTTTTTGTTTTTGTTTTTGTTTTTGTTTGTTTTTTTTTAAGTCAGTTCTAATTTATAACTCAGGTGCAGTTATTTATTTCAAGTTTAGCTCTCTCTCTCTTTGGATTATAAATTCCACGTGTGGAGAAAAATGTCTCTTTTGCTCTTCCTACCATGAAGCATTGCTAAAATATAGCCTCCCAAATAATTCACAAAAACATGAATAAGTCATCTGGGAATGCATCATAATAGCTGACCTAGGTATGCCAAGTATTGCAAACTTACAAACTTGCACAAAGTAATCTCTGTTTCTAGTCTCAGGATAACATTTATTGCTACATCTTTACATATTTTTATCTCACATAGTTTTATTGTGTAATTATTTTTTCAATATAAAGAAATGTAGAATATTTGAAGAAACAGAATGAAAGTCCTCTCATAAGTTCACTATGGTTCTACATTTTGTAATATCTGGATTCTACCAATCTGAAATCTGTTATACCCTCATAGTTTTGCAAAATTACTTGTACTATAAATGTAAACTACTGCAGATGTTGAAAAAGCTTTATATTTTCCTCTTATTACAAGCCCTCTTACTTACAAATATATAAACATATTCTAAGACTGCTGAGTAATAAAATTGATGTATCTTTTTTTTCAACAAAATCTCTAAAAATTTTCCTCAAGGGATGTTTTTGCTAAAAATAAATGTGCCAAGATATAAGCAGGATAGATGATAGTTGAGCTAAGATGCAGGGAATAGCTAGTCTGTGAAAGAAGCTTGAGTATGTATCTTTATCACGGCACTATTCACAATAGCCAACGTTTGAAATCAACCAAAGTGTTCATCTCCAGCCTGGGACCAAGATGAAATAATATGAACACAGGCATCATCGGCTAAGGCCAGGTTTAGCCTTACCAACCCAGCATAATCTGTAGAGTTGTTCTTGTTATAGACAGGGAGACTCATGGAGCACGAATCATACAAGCTGAACACAAGTCAGGTCACATTTCCCCACTCTGGTTCACTCATCAGGCCATGCCAATGACTGCTGACCCTGCTGTAAGTGCCTTGTGGAAATTTGTTGCTCTAGGGTAAGACCATCCTGAAATGACAGCACAATTCATACTGAGTCTCAAAATACTTTCCGTTTGTTCACCTTTAGTTTCCTCTTCTAATATGTCTTCAAAGTAGTCTTGCGGGCCAGGTAGAAGAAAATGTTACCTCCTCTTTCTTACCTCTTCTTGGAAAAGTTGCCAACTTCTTCCTCCTTCTTCCTTCAATCCCGAATTTAACATGATATAACATTACGGAAATATAATTATAGTGGGTTGAGCTATGCAATAAGAACCTGTATATTAGATTAGGTTCTGCTTGAATGCCCCACAGACATTCAGAGTCAGTGAACAAGAAAAGAAAATCCATGAGCTAAAACAAAAAGAAAGAGATAGGAGTCATAGTTTTGGAAACACAGGATGTCCATGAATTCAGGCAGTAGTCTCCAACTAATTACCTAACTTTACAGAAACAAAGAGGCAGAAGACTCAGTAAAGATGTGACCAATAATCAATAACAATCTAGAATAGGGGTGTGGTAACAGAAATAAGACAACTCAATATCCTAGTCTGATTTTCTGAGATCTGATGCTTAAGCCTACCTATTTTAAACTTCTCACTTGTATGTTAAATATGTATATTGATTTTCAGTGTGTTGAGATACTGAAGATCAGTAGCTGCTGTGGTCTGAATGTGTGTGTCCCCCTAAAATTCATATCTTGAAACATAATCACCAAATCACCTAGGTGATAATATTAAGAGGTAAAGTTTTGGTATTAGTTCCCTTACAAAAAAAAGACCAAATGTTTGCATCATCCCTTCTACTATGTGAGGACACAATAAGTTGTCCTCTATACACCAGAAAGTGTACTCTACCAGAAACAGAATCTCCTGGCTTCTTGATTTTAGATTTCCCAGGGTTTTCAGAACTGTGAAAAATGTCTGCTGTTTATAATCTACCTAATTTATGGCACTTTAGCAGACCAAACTAAGATGGTAGCTGTGACAAGTTAATTTAATTTAAATCAAAGTAGCTGAATTTAATTTATTATAACAAAAATATTGTACTAGATACTAAATGTTAGACACAAGATTACATACTGGAGATAGAAAAAAAATACAGGTTATTTTTGCATGTGAACAACTACTGCAGATAAAACCAACAATTAGCATAGTGTAGTATACATCTCATCTTGTGGATAAACAATTAGAAATAAATAATCAAACTAGTGAAGGAATATCAGTCCATTTGTTTTGCTTTGACAGATTTGTATCAAAACTAGCTTAATGTTCAGCTGTGAGACCTTCTTTTTATTTTGTATTACTTTTGCTCAGACAGTACTTTGTAGCTGCTGGAAGGGATGATATTTATAAATTGACAAGTAAATTAATAGATACTATTCCAAAGGAAAAAATAGCATTATTCCTGTTGTATAAGCAAAATATGATGGCTTATAAGCCTATGATGGCTGTAACTCACACTTTTTATGAGTTAGTGTATTATAGAGGCTTGAAGCTGAGAAATGAACATCTGAAGATAAAGGAGATTTTTTTTGCTAGTCTATAAATGTATCACAATAAAGTATAATAGGCTACTAATTGAAAATAAAATCGTCAATAAAAATACAGTCATAATTTAAGCTTTTTGAGAAAGTTTTATATTGTTTTCCATAGTGGCGCTAATAATTTACATTCCCACCAGCAGTGTACAAGCATTCCGCTTTCTCTTCATTCTTGCCAGCATCTCTTATTTTTTTTATCTGTTTGATACAAGTCATTTTAACTGGGATAAGATGATATTTCATTGTGGTTTCGATTTGCATTTCCCTGATTATTAGTGATGTTGATCATGTTTTCATATATATGTTGTTCATTTGTATGTCTTCTTTAGAGAACTGTCTATTCAGAGCTTTGCCCATTTTCAGATTATATTATTATTTTTCTCTATTGGGTTGCTTGAGTCCCTTATCTATTCTGGTTATAAATCTCTTGTCAGTTGAATAGTTTGTAAATATTTTGTACCATTTTGTAGGTTGTCTCTTCATGGCGTTAAGTGTTTTTATTGCCATGCAGAAGCTTTTTAGCTTGATGTGATCCCATAAGTTTATTTTTGCTTTGGTTGCCTGTGCTTTTGAGATTTAAAAAAAAACTTTTGCCCAAACCAATGTCCCGAAGTATCTCCTCAATGTTTTCTTCTAGCAGTTTCATTGTTTCAGGTCTTACATTTAAATCTTTAATCTATTTTTATTTGATTTATGTATATGGAGAGACTTGTTTCATTTTTCTTTATATTAATATCCAGTTTTTCATATCACCCAACAGTTCTACTGCTGAGTATGTATCCAAAAGAAAGAAAATCAGTATATTGAAGAGCTATCAATACTCCCATCTTTATCACAGCACTATTTACAATAGCCAATGTATGAAATCAACCAACGTGTTCATTTATGGATGAATGGGTGAAGAAAATGTGGTAAAGATACATAATGGAATATTACTCAGCTATAAAAAGAATGAAATCTCATCATCATTTCTAACAACATAGATAAAACTGGAGAACAGTATGTTTAGTGAAAAAGGCCAGGCACAGAAAGGCTAATATTACATGTTCTCATTCATATGTAGGAGACCAAAAAGTTGATCTCATGAATGTAGTGGGTAGAATGACGGTTACCAGAGGCTGGGAAGAATAGTTGGGGGTAGAGAATAAGAGCGGTTAGTTAAGAGGTACAAAAATATGGTTAGGTTTTTTAAAAAAGCCCTGGTTTGGAAGGCCAAGGCAAGAGGATTACCTGAACCCAGGGGTTTAGGACCAGCCCAGGCAACTTGGTGAGACCTCATCTCTAAAATAAGTTGCAAAACTAGTCAGGCATGGTGGCGTGCATCTGTCGTTCCAGCTACTCAGAAGGCTGATGTGGAAGAATCACCTAATCCCAGCAGGATGAGGCTGCAGTGGCTGTGAGTGCACCGCTGCACTCCAGCCTGGGCGACAAGAGTGAGACACCCACTCAAAAAAAAAAAAAGATCTAGTGTTCAGTTGCACAAAAGAGCAACTATAACTGACAACATTTTATTGTATATTTCAAAATAACTAAAAGAGTAAAATTAGAATGGTCCTAACACTAAGAAATAATAAATGGTTGAGGTGATGAATAACTCAATCATGGTTATTTGCTTATTACACAACACATACTTATATAAAAATATCCTATCTGTGCCATAACAATGTACAACTATATATCCTTAACAATTTTAATACTATAAAATGTGTAAAACAATTTCAAACTTTACTTAAATATATTCTATTAATTTTTTTAACTACCATTCTATTAATGATCTATTTTGTTAGTAGTAAATTCATTCATAATTGGCAGAGAGAAATATATTGTTCTGGAGAAACATTTGATGAGGTCTGACTGTAACCAATTACAACTGTCCATGCAACTCTGAAGGATACTGCTCTCCACATGAAATAAGTGATTACGATTGATATTAAAATTTTCCACCAGCATCAAAAGTCTTATCTCTTAGGTCCAACATAGCTGAACCAAGATTTTGCCCAAAATGGAAGGATATTTGGCAGGTGAAAATTACACCTGGAAATTACATAACATTCCTCACTAAGACTTAATGGTCATACTGTTTTGGTTGTTTGAGTTTGACTTATATTAAACAAGAATATAAATAAATGCCTCTTTTTACGTTGTTACCATGACAGCATAGAACTTGGTTTTCTTTTAAAATATGAATCTATTGTAAAATAACATATTTTTCCTATAAAAATCTGAAACATAAAAATGTGTCGTTGTAATTTGGTAGGTCACTTTTTTGAAGTAGCCATCACCATTTCCATTGTAGTGAATGTTCTTCCAGACATTTTCTAGTGCTTTCATGTTAACACGTACATACATCCTTACATATGCTCTTTTTTATTATTTTAAAGCTCATGTTACACATATTTCTCTGCAAAATGTGTTTTTATTTGATATGCTTCAGGCAATTTTTTCATGTCAGTCCATGTAAATCAATTACATACATTTTAATCAGATTTTGGTCAGTTTGAGAGATCCATCTGTATTCTATTTTTTACGACCAGCTGGGTTAGAGGAAGGTAAAGGACGGGGAGATTCAGAATCCATACCACTAATTTGTGAAATCCTACATATAGCTTTTTTGCGCATTAGGGAGTCTCTCTCTTTTTTTAAAAAGGGTTTTATTTCTAAAGCTGATGTAAATCTAGAATTGCTAAAAACATTACTTTTGGAGCAATGATATGTAAAAAGTACAATGATTTTAGATTTGGGGGGCATTTGTGTTTGAATTAAGTCCTTCTCCACTGATTTTTATATATGTTTTACAAGACTTATAATACATTTCACAGAAAAAGGGAGGGAATGTTCTTGGAAGAATCAATTCATTTATTTCCCTTTGTAAAGATTCAGATGCTAAAATTAAACTTCTGCTATAATTTGATATTTCAGTTGTAACTTCAGAGAATGATGTATGAAAAATGCAAATGTAAATATAGAAATCTTGACAAAATTCAAGTCTGCTTGTTTTTGCTTCCTTTATACAAGAATTTTTAACATCACTAATGTCCATTTTATTTTTTAAAAATGTTCTGTGTCATAGTATAACAAATCACTTAATAAGTATAGTGTGATAAGCTGGATCCCATGGGTAGCTGAGAGATTTATAATCGATAATTTATTGAATCCTGCAAAGTGGTTTTTTTGTGTCTGCAAGGTTTGATTTTTGAAATCTTTGCCACTTTTCCTCACATTAAAGAGAAGTGATTCTTCTCCTTAGAAACATCTTCCTAGCCCTTGTTTTTTCAAGACTCATCAGAATCAAGGTTCGTGTTTAATGATCCTCAGAATTTTGTAAGTTTCCACTCAACACAAATTTTATGAAGGTAATTTGCCAACCTGGATGGGTGTGTGGACTTTTCATAAGCTGCCAGGATGTGAAACCCAGCTGTATTATTTACTTACTCCAACTTCTAGCTACTCAAATTCACCAGTACCTTATTTCTGTCACTGATAAAAGAGAAATGAGAATAGTAACTACTATAGTATGGATTAAATTGGTGAATAAAACAAAGAACTGTGAATAATACCTGAACCCTAGAAAACAATCAAGCAAACTTTCCTCTGTCATTATGGCCATTGTTTGTAATTATCATCCCTGTCATCATCATCATCGTCATCATCATCATCATCATCATCATCAATCCTATCTAACTATTACTGAATATTTGCTATGTCACAAACATTGAGCTGAGTGCATTAAGTGTATTAACTCACTTAATCTGCACCATTATATTTGAGGTCCATGTTATTAATATGACGATTCCATAGGTTAAAAGAAAACAATGAAAGCATGAGATTTGAGAGGTTAAGGAATGTACAGGCTATCCCATAGCTTGTATGTGGAAAAGCAGCAGGATCTGAGTCCAGCTCATATCCATACTCAACCAGGTTCAGAGACTTTCAGCCATGAGATCTTCATTTTTCTCAGGCTTTAATCAAGCTTTCTATTCTTAATATCCCAGCCAAGTGTGATGGTTCACATCTGCAATCCTAGCACTTTGAGAGGCTGAGGCGAGAGGATTGCCTGAGACCATGGGTTCAAGACCAGCTTGTGCAACTTGACAAGACCTCATCTCTACAATAAATCAAAAAATTAGATTGGTGTGGTGGCACACTCCTGTGGTTCCAGCTACTTGGAAGTTTGAGGCGGAAGGATCACCTGAGCCCAGCAGGTTAGGGCATGCCACTGCACTCCAGCTTGGGTGACAGAGTGAGACTACAACTCAAAAAAAGTAATATCTCTTTATTAGATGTCAACATCTGTTTTAAGTGGTGATGCCGAGATAGTGTCACGTTGTTGATTATCTAGTCCTGCTGTCATCTCTCAGTCTCCTGGGCATATTTTCTTCACTTTTCCACGCCATTATATCCATGTTCACTGCTGATTTTCTGCCTTGTCACTTTTACTTCTGCTGCCTCCATGATCCTTTTAGTATTTTTAGGTTAGTTGTTCACTTTGACCAGGTCAATTATAAATTTTTTTCCATGATCCTGAATATTGGCCAAGGTAATTTTGTCTTCATTTTCTATTCAATTCCATTGAAAAAAAATTTGCCAACATTCCCAGGGCTGAAGTGAGGGGATTTTATGTGTGATGAAACCCTCACTGGCTTCTAAGAAACTTTCCTCCTGAGCATGGATAATCCTGCATCGTACATATGGGCAACTGTCTTTGGCTTCCTCATTTGTCTGGAGAGGTTATTAGCCTTCTGTGTCTATATTATCTCATCTCTTTCCTCCGGTAACAGTTCCAAGGCATCATTTGCCTGCCATCTTTACTCAGAAAAGTTAATCCCAGTGTTTCACTTTCCTGACTCTCAGCCTTTATATTCTCAACACTATTTCGCCAGATGGCCTAGGAAGCAGTGTGGTGAGTGAGAAGGACAAGGACTGGGCCATCAGTGTGAATATTTTTTCTCAGTTTTACTGATTAAAGATCTCTAGGGAGATGACAAAAATACATGTATATTTCAATAATATAAAAATAGGTGTGACTACCTCGGCAAATGGCAAAATAAAACCAGAGTGATAATAATTTCTATATTGTGATTTAAACACATAAACACGCACAATTAAATTCTACTCAATCATGTATATATAGGGGCTGCATGTGTGCGATATGCGTGTGTGACATTATAAACCATGGTTATTTTTACTTATAATGAGACCAAAGTCGATAGCTCCATGATGCACAACTTACTAAGAGATCATTGAAAAGACCGTTTTACTTAGGTGATGTGTAGGCATGATATACATACTGAAAACAGCACCTATATTACTAACACTTGGGAAGCACACCTTAATGGTTAGAGTTCAAGGATAGTAGCATCGGCAATGAAGCCATTTATAACCTTGTCTCCCAACTTGACTTCAGTTCTTGTCACTTTTCTACTTGCTGCCCATACCATTCCCTTCTTATTCCCATCCAATATATGTTTATATGCTTTACATCATGCATTCCATTTGTCTGTATTTTTCTAACTCTCTAGACTAGATGTGATTGTTTCAATAGCTGGGACTTTATCTTATTCGTCTTTGCAAGTTCAAGATCTAGCACACAGTAAGGGCTCAGTGACATTTTTAAATATGAGAGACATGCTGCTATGATTTACTCTGTATCCTTCTAAAATTCCTCTTGTCATAATGCACTCGCAGGAAATGTACACTGCAGAATATATCCCTGAAATTTGGCACTCTAGTTTTCAATCTGTAAAAATATTATCTTGCAACAGACTAAAGGAATTGAAAAGTATGCTTAACTAGGACCCTACTAAATCATACTGTTTAAAAAGCTTATTTTACAGTGCCTTATAAATTGCTGTATTTGATCCTTATTTAGACTTGAATACAAGCTTAATGCCAAGTAAATGCAAGTACAAAATAAAAATGTATAAACAGTAATGCATTTAGTGTTATATTTTCAAGGTAGTCATTTATAAAGACCATGATCAATTTCCCAGCAAGAACTTGCCTGAAATGCCACTAAAATTATTTACATTTAGGCAGGACACTTTTTAATCCCTTTATTTTGCACTACATAGAGGTATTATACTTTTATATCATTGCCCTTTCCTGGAGCATATCTCAGAAATATTGTCCTAGTTTTTTATTGCTTTGGTAACAAACTAGCACAGACAGTGGCTAAAAGCAATACAAAATTATGAACTTACAGATTTTTGCATGTCAGAAGTCTGATGAGTCTTCCTCAGTAAAATGGAGATACCAGCAAGATTGAGTTTCCCTTTGGACTCTCTAAGAGAAAAATTCATTTACTCTTATTTTCTAGCTTCTGGAGGATGTCCACATTCCTAGGCTAGTGGTTCCCTTCCTCTATCTCAAAGCCAGCTACATATTATGTCTTAGACCATGACCAGGTGACGTATGTTTGACCTCTGGTGCCCAATTAATATAATACATGATATCAGTAGAACAAAAGAAACCACTCCATAATCTCAATCATCAGAGAAAAAAAATTTAAAAATTCAATAGTTTCCAGACAGATTTTAAGCTTTTCTCTCTGACACAATCTGTGTTGTAGACCAGGAACTCTCATTGTGGCTGAAAGTTTCTCTCCTCTTTTAAATGAGTCTGTAGTGTCAAAATAAGACATATATTTACCAAAAGAAAAGGCAGACACAAGGAAGCAAATCTTTAATACTTATTAAAATTGTCCCAAGAAAATGATGTTTCCAAAACCTAAAACAAATAATTAAGAATTACATTACTGTGTTTTGATAGTCAAAAACTATAAAAAGCTTAATGTATCTGAGAGTAGAATATATTCAGAAAAAAACATAAGACCAAAAATAAAGATTCTTGGATCAGCCTAGCAAAGATATCAAACAATAAGCCTCTGGTAGTGTTTTTCACCATTTCAACTTTTGAAACTTTAACTTCTGAACTTAAATTAAATGGGAAGACAAATGTGAATATGAGAGCAATTGCTGTGCAATATGTCTACTATTTTTAGATAAGCAATCTGATTATTCATAGAGCCTCTTCTGTCACAGAATATTGCTTCAAATGGTCTTGTTTTCCTCAAATCTTAGATTTTGCTATGCTTTGATTGCACTCACTCTATTTTTCCTTTTATGTCTTTTATGTCTTTTAATTTTTCTTACCCTTTTTAAAGTTAATATTTCTTCTCCACATAATTATATCAGAGTAATCTAATGGGTGTGAAATATTTAATTTGTGCAGAAGAGCATATGAAAATTTCTGTCTCATTTCTTACCACCACATATTATTTCTGCTTTCAATGGCATCCACCTTTTTGTAGTTCATAGCTATTTCCTTGGTATATCTATGATAATATTATCTCTTAAATAATTAATGTTAGGCATTTAGTCATTCTGTGTTGACAGCCATATGTGATATATGAGTTTATTTCTCTTGTGTCAACAGCCCACTTATTCATTTTGAAAGACTCAAGTGGTACACAGCTTTTTGTTGGTTTGTTTGTTTTTACTGAGAATTTTGTTTTGCATAGGATTTATATTTTTAAGTGTTTTCATATTTTAATTGTGGGATGGTGTATATACCACAATGTATGCATGAAACTTTTTATAAAGTGTTTAATAAACTGTGTACTTCCACAAGCTTAGTGGATTGGACATCATAATAACTTAGTTTGTAAAATGTTTACTTAATATTAAAACCATCTTTAATGACAATCATTCGCATACTATGAAAGTCATCCATTTAAAAAATACAATTCGGAGGTGAGTGCACCCTGGCCTCCGTCTCGCGCTGGTGGCAGCTGGGCTGGACCGCGTCACTCCCTCCCAGCTTTGCCCGAGGGAAGCTTGTTGCTCCAGGCAGCCAGGATTGAGGGGCAGAGCAGCCCTTGGCAGTCCGGTGGGCGGGCACACATGCCAGTCCTGGGGACCCGCCAGGCACAGGCGCCCCAACCACCCGCGGTCCTCCCCTCCCACCCCCACCGTCCTTCGCGCCCCCACTCCCCACCCAGGTGCGTTGCCAGCTCCCTCTGCTCCCCAGGCGGGCGCGCTGTGGACAGGTTTCGGGTTGGCGATGTCGGGCTCTGGACATGTGTCCAGTGACTGCGGAGGCACAGCAGCTGCAGGTGCACGGCAGGTGCTGCATCCCTTTCAGCCAGGTGATCAAGGACACATCAAAGTTTTGTTTGTTTGTTTGTTTGTTTGAAAGCAGGATTTATTGAGAAGACAGAAAAGCTCCCACAGTGAGAGGGGACCCCAGGGGGTTGCCAGGCACATCAACGTTTTTAGAGAAGAAGATGCAGTGTCACCTTCCTGTAAGGGATCTTATGAAGTGCTGCCAGCCACTGCATTGCCATCAGAATTCCTGAATTTATACGAGTTGCAACAAGCTAGATCAGATCATGACAGGACCTTTGGGAGGTCACCCGGTGTGTTGCCTCACATTCAGGATTCCAGAGCCTGCACCCAGGCTCTAGAGGCAGATGACACCGTGAAGTAGACGTCTTCCCCTGTACCTCTGGCCAAGAACTTCCTCTCCATCTGTTTGAAACACCTCCCCTCTCTGACCAGGAAAACTGTCTGACTTAGATGTTTAAGCCAATCTCCCCCTCCCTCTCCCTTCATCTGATCCCTGTTGGCCAGAGACTGTGAGTCTTAACCTAGTCTCTTCTCCCTCTGCCCCCAACTATGGGCTCCCTTTCCTGCTTTCACCCTCACGCTCTTTGGGCCATTCTGGCACAACCCACGAGAGTCTTCCAGACTCTGGCCACCCTAACTGATCAATCTGATTGCTAGTTGTGTCAGCATCTGGTTAGTGCAGACGAACCTGAACTGATTGTAGTTCCTGTCAATGCCAGTACCTTGTGGACCCATTCTGGACACTGGACATAGGAGAGGTTATGATATCCACAAGCAGCAAGTGAGAATCACTCTGCTGCCTCGTGTGGTAATGTGGATGGGTGCTGAGAAGTCTCCATGTAAGTTCAAGGAAGAGTAAGACTGCTGGAAGGGAATTCATCTCTTGCACTGAAAATAAAAATGGCACTGGACCTCATCTAAGCAACATACCTAAACAATACTGTGATCGGACACTGTGGTTTGATTCTACAGACAGCACCTTCAAGCCCTCTGCAGATGTTGTAGATAAACCCAGGGCTGGTGATTGTGTCACAGGTGTTTGCCTCATCACTGGGTATCACTACTGATTTGCAGGTTGCACAAATGGGACCTGACACAGCTCAGCTGTTCCCTTGTTTGCCCCAAACACTACCTATGGGTGAACTGAAACTCTGGACTGACCTGGGTAGGTAATGACATCTGTCCTTATAACTGCAAAAACCAGACTGAAGGACTTCTCTACCAGGTATTCCACAACCTGTTCTGCTTGTATGGCCTGGCAGAGGCACATGGAACGTGAAGGTGTGCCGGTGCCAGCATAACCAGTGACCGAGGTTGTGACAGGCACCAGACTGCAGGTCACTGGTTCCAATTCGACCTTGTCTGTGAGCAACCCTGGTATCTTTATCTTATGTGGCAAGAAGGTATATGAAAGTTTCCCACCTAAATGGCCGGATGTGGTCTTGGATATGTGGCACTGACCGTCAACAAAAATCCCACCTTAAATGCCAGCCAGATTGTAAACCTGGAGCCCTTCACTCATAAAATAATGTCGCATAAATGTACCCAGTAAGAAGTCATAGACTGTCCACTAATGTATTGCAACACCAAGGATGGTTCAACATGAAGAACCCTTTTTCCATGTTTAGGACATGATCTAGAAAAAGTAATTATAAACATTTCTCAAGTAATGGAACAAGAGGTCAGTGCTGCTGTACTGACCTTGGAAACATGCCAATCAGAAACGAGCAGTTTATACTCTGTCCCCCCAGATCATCAGGTCCTGGGTCCTGGGTATATCAACCACCCAACAGAGAACAGCTTGTGCAATTGATGACAAGAAATGTTGCTTGTATGTAAATAAGTTTGGAGAAGTAAGGTCTGGTATAAAAATGTTTGTGAGAAATGATCAATGGGCTACAGGAAAGCAATGCATCTGATTGGCCTACATGGCTATTGGGGCCACGGGGCTATGCGTTTAGCTTTTATCAGCCTGGTCATCTTCTTTCTGATCCGTGTTCTTATCATTCACAGATCTCTTAAGCCTGGAGCCTTTCTTCCACAGCAGCTGTCACAGCTCCTTGCTAGTGAAGCCTCATGTATGGTTTCAAATGGGGAAGTGAAGGGACCAAC
>CAUYQG010082114.1:0-22419 GCA_963574415.1 Tarsius wallacei
ACTACTGCCAATCATATCCCACTCCCCTGTCAGTTTCCCTCTACATCCAATCCCTTTCTTATAGTATTAAGATTATTATTCAATTTCCGCTTATAAGTGATCAAATATGGTTCATATACTCAACAGAATATTATGCAGCCATAAAGAAGGACAAACATATGGACTTTGCAGCCACTTGGATGGATTTAGAGTCGATCATACTCAGTGATCTATCACAGAAACAAAGAACCGAGTACCCTATGTGCTCACTTATAAGCGGACCTTGAATAATTATCTTAATACTATAAGAAAGGGATTGGCTGTAGTGGGAAACTGCCAGGGGAGTGGGATAGGATTGGCAGTTGTGGGAAACTGCTAGGGGTGGGAGGGACGCACCTCATCAACATGGATGACAGAATAATGAACATTTGTATACCTAACCCTGAATTGTATCCCACATCATTAAAATTTTAAAAAGCTAGTGCTCCTGTCTTGGGTGCACATATATTTAGGATGAATATTTCTTGTTGATGCATTGAACCTTTTATCGTTATGTAGTATCCTTTATATCTTTTTTAATTTTTGGCTTAAAGGTTGTTTTGTCTGATTTTTAAAAAACATTTTAAGGATGTAGGCTACAACTCAGGATAAGGAAAATAAGTGGTCATAGTACAGGCAAAGTTTGGTCCTCCCTTTGGTTCCCATGTCACCTTGCTTGAGATTAGGTATCCTTATTTATGTTATGTGCCCCTTCTCCCCTGACTGTTTTCAGCCACTGCCAATCCCTTTCTTATAGTATTATGGTAAATGTTCAGAGTCTACTTGTGAGTGAGAACATGTGGTACTCAGTTCTTTGTTTCTGTGATAGATCACTATGATAGACTCTAAATCCCTCCAAGTTGCTGCAAAGTGCATAATTTACTCCTTATTTATTGCTGTGTAATTTTCCATTGTGTATATGTGCAACATTTTTTTTATCCAGTCCAGTTTCGATGGGCAGCACAGTTGGTTCCATGTTTTTGCTATTGTGAATAGTGTTGCAATAAACATACATGCATAGTTATCTATTTTTGTAGAATCATTTGTATTCCTCCCTGTATATTCTCAGTAGAGGATTGCTGGGTCATATGGAAGGTCAATTTCTAATTCTTTTAGAAATTTCCCCACTGTTTTCCATAGAAGTTGAACTAGCTTGCATCCCCACCAGCAGCATAAAAGTGTCCCCTCATCTCTGCATCCTCACCAGCATCTGTTGTTTTTTGTTTTATTAATGATGGCCATTATTATTGGTGTTAAGTGATATACAGAGGTAGTTTTAATTTGCATTTCTCTGATTATTAGTGAGGCTGAGAATGTTTTCATGTGTCTGTTGGCTGTCCATATGTCTTCTTTTGAAAAGTGTCTATTCATGTCTTTTGCCCACTTTTTATAGGATTCTTTATTTTTTTTCTTTTGGCACATTTGAGTTCCTTATAGATCCTAAATGTTAAGCCTTTGTCAGATATACAGTTGGCAAATCTTTTTTCCCATTCTGTGAGCGGTCTCCTTACTCTTTTGATGGTTTATTTTCCTTTCAGAATCTTTTCAGTTTGATGAGGTCCTACTTGTCTTTCTTTTCTCTTATGACATGGACATCTGGGGTTTTGATCAGGAATTAGTTGCCTATTTCAGTTCCCATAAGAGTATCTCTGTGTTTTCTATGATTCTTATAGTCTGAGGTTTTACATCTAGATATTTGATCCATCTAGTATTGGTTTTTGCATATGGTAATAGGTAGAGTTCCTGTTTCAATCTTCTGTATATGATCAGTTTTCCCAGCAGTTTTTACTGAATAGGTTCTACTCTCCCCTGTGGACTTGGTGGAGTATTTGTCAAAGAAGAGTTGGGAAAAATTGAGGTTTTGCTTCCAGAATCTGTATCTTGGTTCACTGGTCTATATGCCTGTTCTTGTCCCAATACCAAGATCTTAAGATTGTGACTCCCACCACTTTTTGCTTTCCAATCACCTGAAAATTTGTTTTCCACTCTCTAACTTTGAGTCTGTTAGAATCCTTCATATGTGTTTCCTGGAGGCAGCAAATTATTGAGTAATTTTCTTAAAAATTTTTATTTTAAAATTGTGGGGTACAATTCAGGGTTAGGTATACAAATATTCACTGTGCAGGTACCACTTTTGATGAGGTGTGCCCCCCCAGGCAGATATCGACTACTGTTAATCCCACCTCCCCGCTGCCCGCCCCCCACAGTTCACAATGAACATGGAACCAACCATGCTGCCCAACAAAAGAGGATTGAATTTTTAAAATGTGGTACATATACACAATGGAATATTATGCAGCCATAAAAAAGAACAAAATCATGAACTTCACAGCAACCTCAATGGAATTAGAGTTTATAATACTGAGTGATCACTCACAGAAACAAAGAACTGAGTATCACACGTTCTCACTCAAAAGTGGACCTTGAACAACTACTGCACTACTATAAGAAAAGGATGGTTTTTTAAAATCCAGTTTGCCATTCTATGTCATTTCAGCAGTGCATTTAGTCCATTCATGTTAAGGTTCACTATTGAGATGTAAGAGTTTATCCCTGGCATGAGGATTTTTATAAAGTTCTTTATTGTTTTAATTGTTGTTGCTGTTTGTTTGTTTATTTGTTTCTTGGTTGTCTTTTGTTCTGGGGCTTGATATATGTGTGTGTTTTCAAATTTGCAGTCACAAATCAGGTCTGTTGATTTTCTGTTTTCCTGCATTCTTGGGAAAAGCATGGTTTTTTTTTTTTTTTTTTTCTTCTGTGCTTAATACCTTTTTAAGAGCCTCTTTTAGAGCTGTTTTGGAGGCAGCATAAACTCTTAGGGATTAGATGTCTGGGAAAGATTTTAATCCTCCATCACTGATGAAACTTAGCTTAGCTGGGTAAGAGGTTCTTGGTTGGAATTGTTTTTCCTTGAGAACTTTGAAGATTGTACTCCAGTCTTTTCTAGACTGTAGTGTTTTGTAGATAAGTCTGCTGCTAATATAATTGCTCTTCCCTGGTAGGTAATCTGACCTTTCTCTCTTGCTGCCTTAGGATTTTTTTCTTTTATACCTACTTTGTGTAAGCAAATTACTATACTCTAGAAGTTGGTCTTCTCATTTGATGCCTTTCAGGGATTCTCTGAATCTCTTGTGTTTGGATGGTTGGTCTATGATGAGATGAGAGTTTTCCTGGATAACCTCATGTAATGTTTGTTCCAAGGTTGTCTCTGTCTCCATTTCTGTCTCAGGAATGCTGATCAGACATGAGTTTGCCCTTGTAATATAATCGCACATCTCTTGGAGGATTTGTTCTGTCTTTTTAAGCCTTTTTTCTATGCTTTTAACAGTTTGTGTTAGCTCCATATTTTGGTCTTCAAGCTCTGAGATTCTTTTTTCTGCTTGGTGAATTCTGCTTTCCATGCTTGTCAGTTTGTGACTTATTTTGTTTACTGTATTCTTTGTTGCCATCATCTCAGTTATCAGCTCCTCCATTGTTTCTTCTTGTCTTTCTTCATTTCTGCTTATCCTCTCAATTAATACCTTGATAACTGGATTTTTGATTTTAGACTAGTCATTCTTGGGTCTCTTCTTTGTTTGAGTTCTGAAGTCTAATTCTCAGGCACTGTCTTTCCAGGGGTCTGGGGACTATCTTGTTTTCCATTGATTCTTCTGCATTTGTGATGGATCCTATCCCTTTCCCCCTCTCTTTAATTTCATTGCTCAGTGATAGGGGGAATAGCTTTCACTTCTGTTTGCTCAATCGCTTATTCTTCCTTAGACAGACCCTCTGAATTTTTCAATTTTGAAGCCCCGATGGTGGTGGGAGACTATGCTGCTTTTGCAGTTTTGAGATTTGATTAAAGTGTAATGGGGGAGCCATGATTCAGAAGCTACCTGAAGATCACAGTATCCCTGACTGTTATGTGGGCCTCTGGAACACACTTCCCACAATTTTACAATATGTCCATGTGGTGGGAGCATATGTATTTTCCAAAAACAAAAATGAGATAAGAAAAAGGAAAATAACAGAGAAAAGAAGAAGGGAGATGAAAGGAAGAGAAAGAGAAAGAAGGATAAGAAAGAAAACAGGCAAGCAAATGAACAGATAAAAAAACAAACAAAAATAAAGACAAAAAATTGAAGATACATTCTTCCTCATATATACCCACATGCAGAAAAAAAAGAGGGTGAAAAGGGGCAAATCAAATCAGAAGACACACACAGAAAGATATGTATGGAGAGAGTAGGCAAAAAATAAATTTTTTTTTGAATTGGAGTCTCACTCTGTCACCCAGGCTGGAGTGCAGTGGCCTCTCCCAGCCACCGCAGCCTCAACCTGGTGGGCTCCGGCGATCCTTCTGCCTCAGTCTTCCGAGTAGCTGGAACTCCAGGCATGTACTACCACGCCCGGCTAATTTTTGATTTATTGTAGAGATGAGGTCTTGCCTAGTTGCCTAGGTAGGTCTCGAACCCGCGGACTCAGGCAATCCACTCACCTCGGCCTCCCAAAGCGTGGGATTACAGACTGAGCCACCGAGCCCAGTCGCAAAAAATAAATTTTAAAATGCGTTCCCTCTTGTGGCTGTTTCTGGAACTCCTTTCCTTTTTTTTTTTTTAAACTGGTGTGTCCCCAGTACCACTGCTTTTGGCTTTTCACTGTAGGGAGCAGGCTCTGGTCTCTAGTTTCTCCTCTCTTCTCTCAGCACAGGCCAATCAGGCTGCTTTCCATGTGGATCAGACACCCCGCAGACTGCTGGGGGAAGAAGGGGAATCAGATCAGAACTCATCTCTTCTTCTGCTAGGCATACCACTCTGATTACATGTGTCTGTGTTTGTTCCAGTATGGGAAGTGAGGTGTCTGTCCTTCCAATATTGTGCACTTGGAATATCCTCTCAGGGCCAATGATTATTGATACTAACAGGGTGTAGAGATTGCCCCCTTAGTCTCAGGATGCAGGCTGCTCAGAAATTGGGTGAACTAAAGTAGGTCTCTGCCTAATTCTGGGACAGAGAAAATGGCATCTGTCCTCCTACCTTATCCTCTAGCGGGCCTCAGCTCCAGATTTCCTTTCCATGCTTTTTCTACAGTCCCTGTTGCCAGTGCCTGACCTGCTGCCACAAGAAGTGGTATGGGCCAGGTTCCAAATGCTGAGAGGTGGCTGATCTCTGCTGCTGTTTCCTGAGAGGTGTCCTGAGAATGGTGGATGTTCCTGAGCTCATGGGTGCTGAATTTGGAGCAGTGATAAATTGCAGCTGCTACCTCAGAGAAGTTCCATGAGCTTGATTCCACATCTCCCCTCAGGTGAACATTTGTTCATCCACTTGCATACACACACATGTGGATTTGTCCTTATGTACACTCACGTATGCATAGACTCAATACTCTGATCAGTTTCATCATCATCTTGCTGCCAACCCCCAGCACTGATGAAAATTTAAGTGTTCAAGCAAAACTTATGTTCAAGAAAACTTGTATCTGCCACCATGAACTTGGCAACTTCCTATTAAATAAAAACTTTTCTAATGAGAATGTCCTTATTAAAGAATATGAATTTTTGTTATTATATAACAAAATATACCAACATTTGGAAGGTCTGCATAACTTGGTGAACAAATATTTCCCAAATGACCAATGTATGAAAGTACAAAATTATCCATGAATAATTCCATTCAAAATCATTTATGAATAATTTCATTCAAAGTAGAAATTGGTCAGTAAATTTTAATTTAACAGAGGATGAAAGTTCGTTGATATGGCTTCAAATTCTAAATTGCAACTCATCTTTTACTATACTACCACTTGTTAAGTCTCGGTGTGGTATTAAAGAAAAACATCCGCAATTATCTGAAAATATATTAAAATAATATGATCTGTATGAGGTTGGATTTTTTTTTGTATACTTCAAGCAAAATGATATATTTTAACAGATGGAATACAGAAGCAGATATGGTACTCCAACTGTCTTCTAATTAGCCAGATAGTTCAAATATATAAAACAATGTACTATTTGTAATATATTTTTATCCCAGAACATAATTATTTTTCATTAAAATATGTGATTTATGTTTATACAATAAGATTAATATTTTTAAGTTAATAAAGAAATGTCTCTAAAATTTCTGTTTTAATTTTAGTTTTATAAATATCAATAGATATAGCCTGCATGAAAACTAATTGGGTACTCAATTTTAATAGCATAAGAGAGTCCCAAGACCAAAAAGTTTGAGAACTCTGCTACAAGTTCTGATGTCACTCTTATTTCTACTGTGCTGCGAAAAATGTATCTTGGAGTTGTGTACAGTCAAACACTCTAATAGTGATTTACTTAGAGCCTTCTATTTGCCACACACTAATAGTGAGTAAACAGATCCTTCTCTTTGCCAAAGCTTTTAGTTGATTTTGTTTTATTCTTTTCTGTCATCTTCTGGTGGTATTTGAGAATGTTAAAGAAACATCAGAGGAAGATAAACAAACATCTTTGAAAACTTTAGGCTTGTAATCTGAAGAGTCATTGGCCTTCAAAGAAAAAATAATTGACTAAGAGTACAGGCAGCTGAACTGTGTATATACCTCAATGCTCATCCTCAGTTCTGTTGGAAGTAAACCTCTAAGTGTGTTAGCCTCATACCTTCCTGGGGGAAACAGCCTCCTTCAGGATGTGAGATCCATGAGTCAGAACTTGTCTATATGACTCATAAGGAAGAATTCCTCCTTTCTATGTAACTTTAAAGCTTATTTTTCAAAATGTGTCCTTAAAAGAGTATTTGCATCAAGACTGCACTGTTCATTGAAATTATTTTTATCTTTTGTCTCCCCCTTACTCACCCTACTTTATATATTACAAGATTTGGCTTTGGTGTTTGTGCCCCTAACTATTATTTTGCACAAATATGTGCATATTTATGTATAGACTATATATTTTTTCATAATATTCAATAAGATCATAATTACATGTTGAACATGTTTTAACCTCACAGAACAGATCAAAGACAGATTTTCAAGTCAGTACACACAGTTCAATATTTTTTAAATGTTGCATAAAATTGGGTTGTAGTTTTTATTAACCTTTCCCATGTAGTGAATTTTGGTTTTGCCCATTTCTTTTAGTTCTTGTAACTGTTCCAATGAGTAGGCTTATTCATATATCCTTGCACGGTGTCAATATTTTCATAATAAAGGTTCCTAACAGTGAAACACAATCCTTTTAATTCAAGAAACTGAGATTCAGAGGGTAAAAAATTTATCTAAGACCGCATTTAAACCATCACAATCACCAATGATCATATTAATAAAATTCCCATGATACTTTGCCAACTACTGTTCAGCTTATACAGCTAACAAGGAAGTAAGGACTCTTCCTTTTTTAGTATGACTCATAGATTTCTTGAATAATGTTTGAAGGCCTAGGCAGTAATTGTCATGTGTTTTCATTCTGTCACTCCTTTTCTAAGTATGGTTCTTAAATGTCAGGGACTTTTTTTTTTTTTTGGCAGAATAAACATAATTTTTTTTCTTGAGAATAGAAATCTGGGATTGCATTATTTTCCTCCAAAGTAAGTTCATAGATATAATTGGAGTACTCTAGTATCATAGCTTATGGCATGGGGATAGAAAGGAACACTGAACAATGGGAAAAAAGCAATCATTAACTTGTAATAGAGATAGGGTTAAACAGATGTGAGGGCTGCAAGAGTACGTGTATGGTCAATACCAGCTGAAGACTCACAAAGTGATGCTTAAGATGAGACTTGAAGAATAAGTAATCATTTATCTTGTATGGGGATATTCAAATGATGGGGAATAGCATGTGCAAGTACTCAGTCTTCTGAAAATAACTGATATAATCAGACAAATGTCTCTTTTCTGTCCTGGGATTTATAGAAGTTGCAGTGGGAGGTAAGCAGGACCACATTACAGAAGCCCTGTTACAAATTTGGTCTCCCTGTCTCCAATATTGTTTTGAGTTACTGTAATAGGCTGGGTAAGAGATGAAGGCCTAAACTATGGAATGAGACATGATAGATTTGAGAAATTTAAAGATTGAATAGATGCCAGCTGAAACTTCTCCAGAGTCCTAGATCTGTTAAGCCTCAAAATAATTGGGAGACAACTGGCAGCTCGGAGATGGGAAAGTTGGCAGTTATCCAATTTCTTGTCTGATTCAACATTTCCTGAGTGGAGGCTCAAGTTCAATTCACTCTTTAGGGGCAATAGAAGGCATTTAGGCACACTGCTAATATTTGTGATTCTGAATTTCTCTACAGGGCAGCATGAGAGCAGTCAAAATGTACAAATCACAAATTTAAGGATATAATGAGTTAAGAGTAGAATGTAGTTTGAATTCTTGTCACTCCTAATATAAAAGGCTGATAAAACTTGAGTTTTTATACAATTCATACCCAATGCAAAGATATGCATTTAATAACAATCTTGAATTTGATTCTACTAATATCACAGTGAGATATGCTGATCTAATCTTTCTGCTTATGTTTCAAAGGCAAATCATGTAGAGGCACATTTATGCCATCCCTACTCTCAGTATTCTTCCCTGCTTTCATAGCTCTGCACTTTTTCCTGTAACTTTACCAACGTGACAGGTTTGGACTGTTCATGTCATCAGATCCCTGACTAATCAATTTCAAAGGGTTTCTAAGGGAATGACACTTGACTTTAAAAGAAAATTGACCCGCTGGCCATTAATAATGTAATGAGGACAGTGGGCAGCTCATGGAATGATCAGGAACAGGGGAATCAGCCTCAGAAAACGTTGTATGTAGCAGCCCAGTTGACAGCATAGCACAAGGACCTCACACAGCCAGCAATTTTGCCACCTATGAATATGAATCAAGCAACACCAAGAAACAAGGAAGACAGTTTAGCATTTTGACACTTTCATTAGCAGGCTGCAACATTCAAAGTCCCATATGCAAGAATTTAGTTAATTGATCCTAGGTCATGTGCCTATGCCCAGCTCTTTAGAGGACAAGGAAAAGGTGAGAATACTTTTGGACTTTTAGGTTTGTAGCAGGAAGCAACCTTGGTCACACACCAAGACCCATATGGGAATTAATAAAGAGTTCTATTGCCAAACAAATGCTACATAGAAAACACCCCAAAACTTAGTGACTTAAAAATATTTTCACAATAATCATGGGTCTGCTTGGTGGTTCTACCTGATAATTCGTCTGGTCTTAGCTGGGTTCAGTCTGGTTGTTGCCTGGCAGTTGGTTAATTTATGTTTATCTCAGCTAGGTCCACTGGTTCTGTGTATTTCATCTTCCAGTCAGATTTTCTGGACATAATTCTCAAAGAAATTGCAGGTGTCAGCCGGGCTCGGTGGCTCAGCCTGTAATCCCTCGCTCGGGGAGGCTGAGGTGAGTGGATTGCCTGAGCCCGCGGGTTCGAGACCCGCCTGGGCAACTTGGCGAGACCTCATCTCTACGATAAATCAAAAAATGAGCCGGGCATGGTAGTGCGCGCCTGTAGTTCCAGCTACTTGGAAGGCTGAGGCGGAAGGATCGCCTGAGCCCAGCAGGTCGAGGCTGCGGTGGCCGGGAGCGACCACTGCACTCCAGTCTGGACAAGAGTGAGACTCCAACTCAAAAAAAAAAATAAAAAGAAAAGAAAAGAAATTGCAGGTACTGATATGTTGTCAGTTTTACTACATTTAATTTGCCAAAGTCCAGACTCAGGGATAGAGAAACTTTTTACGTACAACAAGAAGTAGAATCTAAGATTTATTGCAAAAATGACTTCAATTATCCACCTCTCCTATTTCCACGTCCTTTTTACCTTTGGGATAAAGGACAAAGTCTCTTGCCCACCCTTTCACCTGGACACTCAGTTTATTATCTATTCTTTCAGATATCAGCATTTATAAGTAAATACATACGCATGGTCCATTTTTACACAAATTATTATATATTTCACAACTCTGTACCTTGACTATTTTCATTTCATTTAACTTGGAGATTATCTCATATTCAAAGATGTATCTGTAGCATCAATTCTTGAAAGTGGAATTATTGGGTAAAGGACATGTACATTTAAAAATTTGAGACTTAATGACAACCCTTTGTAAGAAACAGTGCATATATACCTTCTCACCCAGAAATCATATAGATGATTACTTATGTTGTCTCACTCCTGCCAAAATGGCAATGATCAAATAATTTTATCTCATAACATGTTTTTTTCAATAGTATTTCAGTAAATTTTTAAAACTTATTTTGAAATTTCAAACTCACAGAAAAGTTCCTAGAAAATAGCTATCATATTCCTTTCACTCAGTTTCCCCTCAATTATTAATAACTTCATATATTTTCTCCATCACCTTCTCTTTTTAGATATATCCATTGTCATTTTCTGAACCACTTAAAGTCAAGTTGCTAGCATGATACCCCTTCATCCCTAAATATATCAATGTGTATTTCTGGAAAACTAGGATCGTCTCTTATAGAGTCACAATGCAACCATCCAAATTAGGATATCAATCCCAAGAAACCCTGCCACCCAGAAATAATGCTGTTCTCTTCTTAGTGGAGGTACACGATACTGACTTGCCCCACCATGGTTGATGTTAACCTTGATTGTTTACTCAAGTTACAGATGGAGAAACCTACCATTTTCCCCCTTGTAATTGAAAACTACTTTGTCGAATGATCTCTGACAAATGGAATATTGGCCTAATCTCAAACTTCCACACCAGCCTTAGTATCCATTGATGACTCTCACTTGAACCAATCATCACTAAAGTGGTTGCCAAATGTTTTTTTATTTCTATCATCCTACACTTATTAGTTGGCATTCAATTGTAAAGAAAAGAAGCCTCATATGTTTATATCACTATATGTACTCACACAATTTTATTAAGTGGGTTACAATCCAATTCTGTCCTTTATTTTCATGCTCAAATTGTCCTAGATTTGGCCAGTAGAAGTCCTTTAAAGCTGGATCCTATGTCCTTTGAGCATTTTGTTAATTTCTGGCATATGATGTCCCAGAATCATCGTATACTTTCCCTGACCTAGCCCAGGAATCAGCCATTTCTCTAAGGAGCCTAGTTTTTTGTTTTTGTTTTTGTCAGAGATCAACAGACTTTTACTGGAAAGAGCCTGGTAGTAAATATTTTAGGCATTGTGGTCCACGGGGCTTTGCCTTGACTACTTAATTCTGCTGTTATAGTGCTAAAGCAGCTGTAGATGATATGCAAGTGAGTGGGCATAGCTGTGTTCCAGTAAAACTTTGTTTATAAAAACAGAAAGCGGGCTAGATTTGTCCAAGAAGACATATATTTCCAATCTTTCTTTTTAGTGAGAGATGGTATAGGAAACCCAAGAGCTGAGCATTTAGTATACTCATTACTACTGTGATGTCTTATTCTTTCAAGGAACATAGTGAGGATATGTGAAAACACACACCTGTATCTATTTTTTTATAGCATACAACCATGACTTCACACTGTTACCTCCACATCTCAGGGTTCTTTCTAGCCTTCCCCCTTTTTGTACTTGTAAGTCCCTTCTCCAGCTCTTACTACTTCTCAGACCTGTATGCAACTAACCTCCTGATCATGCTGGGGACCCTTCTGGCGCCATATCATCTCTCTAACCCCATTGCTGCCACCTTCTTGACCCCACCACCTCCAGGGAAAGGAAGAGAAGATATCAGCATAGTTCTAATGTGAATTTATCTTATATTTGAAGGTGACCATCTTATATTATCAAAATTTTTTAAAAAATTAAAAGACAAGGTCTTGCTCCGTGGCTGAGGCCAAAATGTAGTGGCACAGTCAGCCCACTGTGCAGTCACAAACTTCTAGGCTCTTTTCACATTTTTTTATTATGGTATTATAGGGTACAGTTAGGGGTTAGGTATACAAAAATGCTTCGTTCAGGCACCCTTGATGATAAGAGGTGTCTCCCCATCCCCAGACAGGTATTTACCACCATTAATCCCATCGCCCCCCCCCCCCCATAGTTTAAATCTGATTCTTATTTTGGTAAACTCCCCCTTGGCGACTTTACATTGCTGGGGCTCTCTCACTAGCAGGCCTCTGATGAGGGAGAGTATCCTCTGGTTGACTTTTTCCTTAGCCCCTTGACTTTGGGACAGCCTATCCCTTGATGGGGCCAACTGCCCTACAAGTGGTTCTACTTGGCAGAGACCTCTTGGGACCACTCAATCTCAATCTCTTCCAGGGCCTGCATCCAACTCGGGGAAAATATGCATGTATTCTGGATTCTTCAACACTGGAAACACGAGTAGTTCCTAGGACAGTTACCTCTCCTTATGCTGATTCTGACGCATTTGGGCAACCACGGGCTCACACCTTCACATTTCCCCAGGAAAGAGTTTGATAGCTAGCTGCCTTTAAGTCCCCCAAGCTTCAGGGAGCTTAGGTCAGGTTCTCAGGGTTTCTCTTTAAAACCTTATCAACTGATTTAAGTGAAGAGGAAATATTATATCCCTCTAATTCACAGTGGTGGGGAACACCAGCATTCTAATCACTCTTTTTCTACCTCCAACTTTGAATGAATTACTTGGCTTCTTGAATAAATTACTTGGCTTCATAGACATAATGACTTTATAATTTATCACCCAGAAAGGTTCACACTTTTTTTTGAATTATGGTTATTTTTTCACTTTATATAAACTCTTCAATGAAGTGTAACATTCATACAGCAAAGTGGACAAATCACAAGTGTACAGCTTGATGAATTTTCACAAAGTGAGCATATCTGTGTAACCAACACTTAGATCAAAGACACAGAGCATAACATTCCTAGCACCTCAGAACCTCCTTCATATTCCTGCCAGCCACTTTCCTTCTCACAACCACTATTCTGACTTCTAAGACTATAGATTTATTTTTCAAACCCAGGAAAATTTTGAGAGTGAAAGGGGGGCATATGGGTACCTATCTCCCAAAATGGCCACCATCAATTCCTTCACTTTCCATACATATATGCTATAGTCCCATTAAAAGATGGCAGCCATTCTTACACTCTTTTGAATCTGGGCCGCTCTTTGACTACTATGACCAATAGAATATTGCAGGTATAGTGCTTTGCCTGTTGTGGTCCAGCTTTGACCCTGGATCTCCATGCAGAAAGTCCTGGCTACTCTACTGAAGAGAGGGGGCATGTAGGGGAGCACGGGGGCACCAGTGAGTGATGAAGCCAATCTTGAATGTTCAGCCCAGAGGCATCTTCAGATGACTCCTGCCTCAGCTGCTATCTGATTACAAATGCTGAGAGTCTCACCCTTGGATCTTGATTTTTTTTTAAACTGACCGTATTGGCTTTTAATCCAGAAAGGTCAATGAAGAAAATTCCCTTTGGCAGGTACAAACAATTGAAAAGAAAGGTTTACAAAAAAGACTCATGAAAGATTTAAGCATTAAGATATCTATTTTGGTTTAGTTTAATCCTTTTCAGTTGGACTTCTATCCCACATACCCAGTGTTAATGTGTATTAGTAGAATAAGCTACTATCTGAATAATTTATTAATGTTCTTAATTCTAAAACATTAAGAATACCACTAACGTTGACCATAAATTAGCTTGGCATTTTCAAAGCAATATATTTTATACTTATGTACTTATTTTAAATGACTTTAGACTAGACCAAAACTTAAAAATAAAGAGAAATTTGTCACCTTTGGGTCTTTAAGCAGAAAGTCTATTTAGTCCCCAGTTTCTGTAACCCATCCAACTACAGATGATGTGTAACCACCAAGAGCAGAATTACTCACTCTTTTCTCCTTTTCCCCAGACGTTTTCTTCCTCTTGAGATAAGCCTTGACTCTCATTTGATCTACAGAACCTTGGTATGGAGACCACTCTATGTTTCTCCTGTGAAGTAAAAAGGCAGTCTTGTTGACTGATAGTAATTAGTCATAATGAGGGTACCCTGGTCATAACATGGACATGGACCATAGGATATTATCTGCTCAGAAGCAGACCAGTCGTCCAAATGACAGATTGTGGTATGAAGCTTAGTGATGCCAGACTTCTGCAGGGAGCCTCAGAGACAACTCTTTGGAGGTTAGGTGTAATGCTATGGGAGAAAAGCAAATAAAGAGTGCCTGCTAGCTCTGCCCTGCGTCCTTCCTACTTCCCCTCCACCCTCTCAAGGCAAATAGCTGATGGACTGCCAGGCAAATACCCTGAGAGTACTCAAAGGCAGAGGAAACTAAGGAAGGCAGAGCCAAAGCAGGACAGGGACCAATGGTAAAATCATTATGCATATCCCTTGGAGAAGTCCATTTCTCCTTTTTGCAAACTAAGACTGTATCTTCTGCTTATAAGCCTTGACATGAGGTAGTAACATCTCTAGGCTTGACTGCCATTTTTTCTCTTGGAATTGAGACTTCTTCTTATATAACTATATTTTTCAAAATAGTATAAGAAATGCAGGTTGATTGTAAGAGACATAGGTAAAATAGAGACAGAATATCAGTAATTATTGGGATCTGTTTTTCCGTATGAGTATGAAATGTCATATCAGTCCTTACTCACTTCTACTATTGGCATTCTGAATTTATGACCATACCACTTGAAACTTTCTTTTATTTGAACTATAAACTTATCATTTATAAATATTTACAGGCCTGCAAAATGTGGTTGTGACAGGTCATATCCTAGGAGAGGAGCAATACACATCCAAATTTCATTTGGCATTTTATTATTGGTTACATTTTCTAGAAGGCAGAGAAATACTTTTCCCACATTGCATCAATGATTTGAAGTATTGTGATTGCTCACAGTGTCTGTTGTATTATGTATATGTGTACTCTGTGATATATTTCACCTATTTTTCTATAATCTGAAGTAATTCTTTCTGAAAGGAAGGAATGTCTTCTGGAAGACATGCAAGAAATGTGAAGAACATGGAAGAAAGGAAAGGGAAATGTACAAACATGGTTCAATTATCTATTGATATATAATAAACCACTATAAAACTTGTTGGTTGGCTTAAAACAACATTTATTTATTATAGTTCATGATTCTGTAACTTAGCTGGCAGTTCTGCTTTACATGGTGATGGTTAAAGTCACTCATGTAGCTGTAGTAAGGTAATGGTAGGTTGAATCTGTCAGTTTTGATGCTTTGGTTCTTTTCCACATGTCCTGTTTGTGGTGTTAACTTGGACTTTCTTGTAGCATAGTGGTCTTAGGGTTCTAAGAACATGAAAGTAGGAGGTTCCAGGCTTCTTAAGTACTGTAAAATTAAAGCGTCAATTCCTCACCATGTTATTGTTCAAAACAAGTCACCAAAATATCATAGATTCAATGGTAGGATAAATAAATTCCACTTCTAAATGAAAGCAATGTCATGTACATGCAGAATGGGAGGAATAGTTGACAGCTATCTTTAGTGACAATCAATGATGAGACAGAGAGAATATAAAGAAATGAAGAAAATTTTTAAAGCATCAACATAGAAATTGAAGAAAATAATAAGAATATTCTTCAAATGTTCATTCATTCACGTGTATATCCCCAACATTTAGCATAGCATCTGGCATATAGAAGGCTCTTAGTTAATGTTTGCTAAAGAAACTAATTTGATAAGATTTCTGTGGCAGAGACTGGTTACCTATTAACCAAACTGATTCCCTTTCTTCCTGGGCACATAGATAGACTATATTTCCCAGCTTCCCTTATGGTTATGAGTTACCTGTAAACTCTAGCTGAAAGAAATTGAGTGGAAGCACCATTTCTAGGTCTGACCCATAGAAACCTCTCATGTGTTATCCTTCGTGTTCTTTTCTCCTTCTGGATTTTCGGAATGATGACCTTGGAAGCCACTTTGAAGATAGTTGAGTTGGTTGGGTGCGGTGGCTCAAGCCTATAATCCCAGCACTTTGGGAGGCTTAGGTGAGAGGATTGCTTGAGCTCAGGGGTTTGAGACCAGCCTGGGCAACTTGGTGAGACCTCTTCTCTACAATCAATCAAAAAATAAGCTGAGCATGGTAGCGCTCACCTGTAGTTCCAGCTACTTGGAAGGCTGAGGAGGAAGGATTGCCTGAGACCAGCAAGTCAAGACTGCGGTGGCCATGAGCGTGCCACTGTATTCTAGCCTGGGTGAGAGTGAGACTCCAACTCAAAAAAAAAAAGATAGTTGAGCAAGGAGGTAGAAGTAATCTGGATCCATGAATCACCATTATGAAGAGGTCCACCTGGTCAGAAATACCCACACCACATGGTTACATTAGCAATAAATAACCTTGTTTGTGTGTGCAACCAGTGAAATCTGGGAATTTGTTATAGCATCTGAACTAACACATCTCTGTCTCTCAATCATCCTGCAGTTTGAAGAACTACAATAAAGTTGAAATTTCCTAGAACTGATGTTGTTAAGCTCTAATTGATACAGGGAAAAATATGCTTGGACTGTGGTTGGCATACTTCTAAGTGGCTCCCAATGAATCCCACCTCTTGGAATTCACATCTTTGTATAATCCCTTTCTGCTGTGTGTGGACTGGATCTAACGACTTGTTCTAACAAATAGAACATGGCAAAGATGATAGGAGGTCACTTCCATGTTTTGGCTACAGAAGATTGTGTCTCTTGCTGGCTTTGATGAAGCAAATTGCCATGTTGGAGAGGCCCATGTGGCAAAAAATTGAGGATAGCCTCTGACCAACAGCCAGTGAGAAACTGAGGCCCTCAGTCTGACAGCTCTCAAAAAACTGGAGCTTGCCAACAACTATATAAATGAGTTTGGAAATGCATATTTCTCCAGTTGAACCGCAAGATGAGACTACATCCTCAGCGGATAACTTGATTGCAGACTTATGAGAGATTCTTTAATAGAGGACCCACCTGAGCTGTACCCATATTCCTGACCCATGGAAACTGTGAGATAATAAATGTGCTGCTTTAAGCTTCTAAAATTTGGGGTAATTTATAATGCAGCAGTAGACAGCTAATACACCCACAGACCTGAATTTTAATGTGGAGTTTACCTGCAATCTACTGACACTGGTAACCGTCTAGTCTCAAGTAGATAATCTTAGAGATAAATAAATGTTGAACTGTTTCTGCCAACCATGTGCAGTTTTAAACCATGAACTTCTGGAAAAACTGCCCTATCACACCCCTCTGGTTACCTAGTTCATTATCTAGTGTGGTGAAACTACTATATGGTTATTTAAGATCTGTTTGGTTTGATGTTTGAAATTGTTTCAAGAAAAGAAACAGGGAGAGGCAGATGAAACCGAAACAGGAGTGTTATGTTCCAGATTAAATAGGCTCAAGAAATCTGTAACTTTCTCCATCCATCTGAAAAACAGAAAAACCAGCAGATGCTCAAAGAGTAACTGGAAAGCGCTAGAAAAGCTGTCTGTGCCTTCATCATAATCAATTACCTAGTTTCAGGAGATGACTTAGTGTTAATGTAAAGAGCATAAAAGCAGCCTGTAGGTGAAAGAGAAATAAATAAATAAACACATTTGGAAGGTCTGGCAGCAATGGATTCACAGTTCCTCAAGCCAACTATTGACTGAAGCTCGGGAGAAGTTGAACCCTCTGGGTAGAGCTTGTCCAGTTAGTTGTTCAATTAACTCCCTACTGTACCCCAACACTAAAGTCGTATCTCAGTCACCATCTTTTATCCTGCTTATAATGAGTGCTTTTTTTCCCCTCTGTGGTTAAAAATATTATTTTGTTTCTATGTTTCTATTGAAAGTCTTGTCTGTGTATGTAGGTGGATGGCTAGAGCTAGAACGCAAGAACCACATGATTTCAATAAACACAAAAAAGGGGCATATTTCACAGTGGAAGTGAAAAATTAGGTGTTTAAAAGGAACACTCAAGGCCTGCTGTACTCGTTTATGTTACCTATCTGGGCCTGGAAGGCATTTGACTGGGAACCCTTGATTTAACCTCTCTGTACTTAAATATCTTCATCTAAGTAAAGGGATTAAACCAGTTGAAGCCTAAGGTCTAGACTGCCTTAGTGTTTTATGACTCAATGACTCTAATAGTGGAAATTCCAGGCCAGAAGGACAGCCCATTTAGAAGATTTCTTTAAAAGGAGAGAAATAGCTGATTGGAGAAAAAAATTTATAATTTAACTTGAATGATGATGTGGTAGGACAAGTTAAAATTATGCTAGACAATGAGGCTTCATCTTAACTGTGCTTTTAACATAACCCTGATATCATTCTTGTTTGGCTAAGCAGAAGGGAACTTTCCCTGTTCTGACAGCTGAACCTAGTCCTAAGAAAAGATCAACTGGAATCAACCTCTTCCCCAGTGACGCGGCATGTCTCAAGTGCTGAGTCACTTGGAGGATACTGAGGGTGCTGAAAATATCCAGGACACTAGGCTTTTAAATATCAAAGTATCTTCTTAATTTGACACTCATCTATGAGCAAATCCCAACATGAGCTATCCTTCCAAAAAGATTTTGTTGAAGTATCTTTTGGACATTTTTATATTGCAACATTATCCATGTTCCTTTTTTTAAAAAAAGACTCAGGGCCATGCTATTGTATTTTTCCTTTCACTTGTGGTTTTTACTTCTCTAAGCAGAACACATTCACCTGATATTTAGATACATAAACATATTTTAGTGTCTATAGTCAGTTGGTCAACAAGTATCTAGCTGGTGATGTTTCTCGAGGACTCATTCTTGTTTGTCTTCTCTCTTCATTCAGCATACTTTTCATGACTTATTTTACTCTACAATTTTATTTACAATCTATATGTAAATATTTTTTATAGGCAGACCTTGTTTTATTGAGTTTTGCTTTATTGTGCTTCACAGATATTGCATTTTTTTCACAAATTAAGTTTTGTGGTAATCCCATTGAGTAAGTCTACCAGTGCCATTTTTCCAATAGCAAGTATCACAATATTTCAAACTGTTATTACTATATATGTTGTAGTGACCCGTGATTAGTGATCTTTGAGGTTATTATTATAATTGTTTTGGGGTGCCATGAACTGCACCCATATAAGACTGCAAACTTAATTAATCAATGTTGTGTATGTTCTGACTGCTCCACTAACCAGTCATTTCTGGGTCTCTCCCTCTCCTCAGGCCTCCCTATTCCCAGAGACACAATAGTATTAAAATTAGGTCAATTAATAACCCTACAATGGGCTCTAAGTGTTCAAGTGAAAGGAAGAGTTGCAGTTATTTCACTTTTTTTCTTTTTAATATTTTCATCCCCAATTCTTATATGCTAAAGTCTCTCACTTTAGATCAACAGCTGAAAATGATTAAGCTTACTGAGGAAGGCATGGTGACAGGCCAAAAGCTACAACTTTTGTACCAAACAGTCAACCAAGTTGTGAATGCAAAGGAAAAGTTATTGAAGAAAATTAAAAGTGCTAGTCCAGTGAATATACAAATGATAAGAAAGTCAAACAGTCTTATTGCTGATATGGAGAAAGTCTGAGTGGTCTGGATAAAAATCAAACCAGTCACAACGTTCCCTTAAACCAAAGCCTAATCCAGAACAAGGTCCTACCTCTCTTCAATTCTATGAAGGCTAAGAGAGGGGAGGAAGCTGCAGAAGAAAAGTTGGAAGCTAATGGAGGTTGGCTCATGGGGTTTAAAGAAAGAAACCATTTCCATAACATAAAAGTGGAAGGTGAAACAGCAAGTGCCCGTGGAGAAATTACAGCAAATTATCCAGAAGATCTAGCTAAAATCATTGATGAAGGGGCTATACTAAACAAAAGATTTTAAATGAAAACAAAATAGTCTTCTATCAGAAGACAATGTCATCTAGGACTTTCATAGGTAGAGAGAAGTCAATGCCTGGCTTCAAAACTTCAAAGAACAGGCAGACTCTCTTGTTAAGGAGTAATGCAGCTGGTGACTTTAAATGAAAGCGAGTACTTAGTTACCATTCTGAAAATTCTAGGGCCCCTAAAAATTATGCTAAATCTACTCTGCCTATGCTGGATGAAAGCACATGTGCTTACAGTGTGATTTACTGAATATTTTAAGCCAACTATTGAGACCTACTGCTCCAAAAAAAAGTTATTTCAAAGTGTTACTGCTCATTGACAATGCATCTGGACACCCAAGAACTCTGATGGAGATGTATAAGAAATTAATGTTGTTTTCATGCCTGCTAACACAATATCCATTCTGCAGCCCATGGATCAAGAAGTAATTTTAACTATAAAGTCTTATTATTAAGAAATATATTTCATAAGGTACTACTTTTCATAGACAGGAATTCCTTAAATGGATCTGGGATAAGTAAATTGAAAACCTTCTGGAAAGGATTCACTATTCTAGATGCCATTAAGAATATTCATGGTTCATGGGAGAAGGTCAAAGACAATACAAACATTAACAGGAGCTTGAACAAAATTTTATTCCAACCCTCATGGGTGACTCTGAGGTGTTCAAGACTTCAGTGGAGAAAGTAACAGTAGATGTGGTAAAAATAGCAAGATAACTAGAATTAAAAGTGTAGCTTAAAGATGTAATTGCTACACTCTTATGATAACATGTTAACAGATGAGCTGCTTCTTATGAGTGAGCAAAGAAAGTGGCTTCTTGAGATGGGGTCTACTCCTAGTGAAGATGTTGTGAACCTTGTTGAAATAATAATAAAAGATTTAGAATGTTACATAGACTGGGTTGAGAAGGCAGCTTCGGGTTTGAAGAGGACCGACTAATTTTGAAAGAAGATCTTTTGTGGATAAAATACTGTCAAACAGCATTGCATGCTATTGAGAAATCTTTCATGAAATGAAGAGTCAACTGAAGCAGCAAATCTCATTGTTGTATTATTTTGAGAAATTATCACAGCTACTCTAACCTTCAACAACCACTACTCTGATCAGTCAGCAGCCATCAACAATGAAGCAAGACTCTACTAGCAAAAAGTTCACAACTGATTGAAAGCTCAGATAATCTAGTGAAAAACTGTCAGGGGAGGGCGGGTGGGACTGGCAGTTGAGGGAAACTGCTAGGAGAGGAAGAGGCATACCTCATCAACAAGGGTACCTGCATGATCAATGTTTGTGTACCTAACCCTGAATTGGACCCCCCATCTTTATAATAAATAAATATATATTTTTTAAAAGTTAAAAAAAGAAAGCTCAGATAATTATTAGCATTATCAATCATTTTTAATTAAGATATGTACATTGTTTTTTAGACACAGTGCTATTGCACACTTAATAAGCAACAGTGTAGCATAAACATAACTTTTATATGCATTGGGAAATAAACAATTCTGTGACTTACTTCATTGAGATATTCATTTTGGTTGGGAATTGAACCTGCAATACCTCTGAGGTCTGCCTGTAAATGTATCTCTCCTATCACATACGTTAAGCTATGCCCCTCGGTTAATCACTTCTAAGCCCTTCAATCTCAACATGCCTCAAAGCAGAATTCATCGTTTTCTCATTCAAGCTCCTCTTCTTGACTTCTCTATTTGGGTTAATGTCCCGATCATTGAACAGGATGTCACCCAACACCCTTTCTTTTCCCTTACTCTCTACACCCACACTCTGGCAATTTTCCCTTTAACCATTTCCTGATCCTGTCACCTCCCTCACTCTTTATTTGTTCCAATCCTTATAATTTCTGACCTATATTATTTCCGTGAACCCTTGGACTCTCTCAGGCCACACACCTCAGAATGAGGGTAAAAATCAGGGCCAGAATATCTGTTACAAAACTACTTTTCTTTTGCTCTGTCCCCAGACTTCTGCTGGAATTTCAGATCACCTCAAATGGGTTCACATGGTTTTGGCATTCTCCAGGGGCTGTTTCACATGTGACTGGGAACCTTCTTGGCTCCTTTTTCTTGGTTTCTACACAAGAGTTTTATAGACTTCATGACTACTATCCAAGAGTCATCATTTTCCTATTCTTCTTCTTTGGCTTTCTCTAAGTGATAATGCATTGTCATTGTTGTGAAAACAAAATAACACTGGATACCTCACTGATGCTGGTATCCACCAATGACCAAGGCCTAGCCCACTGAGTCTACTGAAGTATGGCTATTGCTACTGAAGCCAGAACCAAAGGTATTGTTGCCCATCTCTGTAAAAATTCTGGACACCAGTGCTGCTGAAAGCAAAGCTCTTGCTGCCCTATGAATGTTTTAGTGAACCAGATCATTTTCAAGAATTTGGTTGTCCTTAGTGTAGCCCTTTCACTTTAGTACTTGGGTATGAATCAATGAAATCTGAGATAGAAGGAAATCTGAGTGACAGACTGATCTTTCCTTCGAATTATTACCCATCCCCCCCTTAAAACTTTGTCCTACATGAATAGACACTTCTCAAAAGAAGATATAGGGGCAGCCAACAGACACATGAAAAAGTGTTCAGCCTCACTCATCATCAGAGAAATGCAAATCAAAACCACATTGAGATACCACCTAACCCCAGTAAGAATGGCCATCATTAATAAAACAAACAA
>CAUYQG010082120.1:0-14138 GCA_963574415.1 Tarsius wallacei
TCATACCCTTCTCTAGGGGCTATGATATGTGGGCAGACATTAGGGGGTCTCTGTGTCACAGGATCTCCAAGACATCCACAGGTGGTCGAGAAGGAAGTCACGGCAGTCACATCTACCTGATTGCAACATCTCCACGAAAAGGATTTAAGCCGGGGCTTTGGGGGCTACGACGCCACACTCACCTAGAGTGTAGGTCCACTCCCTGTGTGTGGGGGGTGAAGCTTTCTTAAATAAATCTTGTCTTCTCTCACCTCTTTGTGTGTTGCAATTCTTTACATTCCTCAGATCTCTGGGTTACTGGTGCTGCAACTCTCCTCTCCATCCATCCACCCTCACCCTATCCGTTTCCTAACACATGTGACTTCCCAGAGACATACTCACTTTTTTTTAGGGCTGTTACAGGTTTGTGTCTTACAAACAATGAAATTCTGATCGATTGTATTCCCTGTAATTTCTATCAAAAAAGAAAAATCTTGTGCATTTATGCTATATCACTGTGTGTATTTCTAATAGGGCAGAGCTTCCATTCTGACCACGTGTGAGGGAAAATCTGTTTACAACTTTTCATAGATGATCTTTGGAAAAATTTTTCGTAGGTTAACTTCTGACTCCATCTGCTTCAAGCCTTTTTTCTCCTCCCTATCCATGTACTCTCAGCTGTGTAACACATTATTTTTCCCATAAAATCTAACCTCACACTTCTGTCACTTGATGCCAGGTAAGGAGGGGAAGAAGAAGCATTGCTAGAAACAAGGGGTTAGGGTAGGAGTACTTCTCTATACCTAGAAGTGATCATGACCCTCACAAACATATTTCATCACAGGTAAACTAAATGTGTCACCAACCCTCAGCTGGGTCCCAAAAGTACCCATGACCATCATGGTGCCACATACGCTAGGAGAAATAAGCCTCAAAGATTAGTCATGGGAAAAGGGGCAGCAGTTAAATGCAGTTAAAATCGGACACAGTTGCAAATTTTACAGAAACATCTGACTGAATGAACATATAGAGAGGACTCCTCTAAGAACCTCCAAGATACCATGTGGGACCCTGAACTTCAGCGTCATTAGTTTCAAAGTAAAACTCTTGTATTCATGGCTTCCTCAAAGGACATATGACTCTCATGGAAATTCAGACAAATTATTCCTGCTTAATTGTCCTAAAGTCCTTAGTTTATGAATTTACTTTCTCCTTTTTTGTCCAAATAAAATCCCTTGGGTTTCTGTTGCAAGTAATTGCAGTGCATGGGATATGCTTTCCAGGGATTTGGGGGATTTCTAATGAAGAGAGAATACTTTGTCTTCTAGTGATCATCAATTCATGCTTCAAACTTCTCCTAGCTCAGTTTAATTTCTGATTATCTTCTCCCAACTTGACACTGCTTTCTGGTTTAATTGGGAAACAAACTCTTCCATTTTTATTCCTTGATAATAACAATAAACAGCACTACTGCAATGATGAAGGGAAGTAGGAATTTTCCTACTTTGCAGTAAATAATAAATTGGTAAAACATTTTTTGCTGGGTGATTTCTGTAGTATCTCTCTAAGAGGGTATTGATTTTCCAAAGTCACAAAAGTTGTAAAAAATAAAGCATATTCACCCGCTTTGGCTGCTATATCAAAGTACTATAGTCTGGGAGACTTAAACAACAGACATTTATTTCTTATAGTTCTGGAGGCTGGGAACTCCAAGATCAAGGTGCTAGCTGAGTTGGTTCCTGGTAAAGGCTCTCTTCCTGGCTTGTAGACTGCTGCCTTCCAGCTGTGTCCTTGCATGGTGGAGAGAGAGCTATAGTCTCTCTTCCCCCTACTATAAGAACACTAATCCCTTTATGAGGGTCTCACCCTCATGACCTCATCTGAACCTAATTATCTCTCAAAGGCCTCATCTCCAAATACAATCTGAGCTTTACCATATGAATTTTTTTGTGGGGAGGGAGGCACAATTTAGTCCACAGAACAAAGTAACTTATTATTCTTTTTAATCTATGACTGGAATGCCTGTAGCCCCTGGGCTCATTCCTGCTAATGCCAGAAAAGTTCATCTTGACAATTCAATGTAATGCAACTATTTCTGTTTTCAAACTCAACTTCTTTTGAGTAAGTTCCCGGCCAAAAATCATGATGCCACCTCATCCTTCACCTACTCCTGGTGTTAGTCTAAGTTAAAGGAGGAAGAGGAAAGGGAGGAGTGGGGAGGAAAGAGAGCCCTCTCATTCAGGCTCATGGGTAAGTCAACCAGTGCTCAGCAGTCCTCTGCCCCTGCTGACCTCTGCTGAGGGGTTGGCTCTTGTTGTTCTGTGTTGGCATTTATGGCTGAGGCCTCCAAGCCCTTGGCCTCATTCATCAGGTTTGTGAGGCCCACTGGAGGCTGTCTTTTGTCTACAGGCTCCTCTCTGCCTTTCTGGACTCTTTCTTTTGCAGGGTTCTGGAACTCAGGGCTGTTTACTCTTCACTGTGTTTATAAACTGTGGATTTATAAGACTCTTTGAGGCTTCTCTCAGGCCCATCCAATCAGTTATCATTTTTAGCCAGTTCTCTACTATTCTGGATCCATGTGAGAAAAGGGGCTTCCCTAAAGGTTTCTCATTTTCCAGCAGAATGAGGGATCCCCCTAAAACCCCAGAGATTTATTTATAAAAAATTATGTATTCTTACATGTTTAAACTTCAGTCACCTTCCAAGTACTCTCCATTTAATGCAATGTACCTATCTGATGCTTTCTCCACTGCTCAAAACAGTTTTTTTTGTTTGTTTGTTTTACTCAATATTTTTTATTATGATATTGTGGGGTACAGTTAAGGGTTAGGTATACAAATATGCATTCTGCAGGTACCCTTGTTGATGAGGTGTGCCCCCCATCCCCAGACAGATATTGAATAGTTGAGTCTGCTGATGGAGCTCTTGACTAAATTTTCAAGTCTGTCATTGTATTCGTCAGCACCAGGGTTTTTTTATTAGTTCTGTTTTGCTATTTCTATTTCTTTATTAAGCTTCTCATTTTCTTCATGCATTATTTTTCTAATTTTTTTAGTTGTGTGTCTTTATTTTCTAGCATTTCATTAAGCTTCCCAACAGTAATTACTTTCAGTTCTCTTTCAGAGAATTCTTAGATCTTCATTTCTCTGGGGTCACTAACTAGAGCATTATCAGTTTCCTTTTGTGGTGTCACAATTGGTTGATTCTTTGTTATATGTGTAACTTTGCATTGGTGCAAATTTGAAGAAGCAAAAGCCTCTTCCAGTCTTTACAGATGGTTCAGCAAGTGAAGACTTACTTTTGTTGAATTTACAGGCTGATGGGATTGCCTCTAGGGTCATAGTCTAGTGGGGATGGAATCTAGTAACAGGGCTGTTGCTGGGTCACAGTGATATCTGTGGTTCACAGGCCTGTAACCAAGGTCCTGAGCAGGCATGAGTTCTATCTGGACCGTGAGTGGAGTGGACTGCCTCCAGAACCTTGGTCGGTAAGAGCTGCACTGGAATAAGGATCTGCCCCAAAGTCTACAGATGCTGGGCCTGCTACCAGGTGCACTGTAGGGTGTGGTTTCCTCTGGGTCCCAGGGAGAATTCCCGCTAGGCTCTGGTATGCTGCAAGTAATGAGGATGCTCCCAAATAAGAGTGACTGCCATAAAGGAACTTTTTGTGCTCATTTACTGAGTCTTTTATAAATTTTTTTTTAAATTTGTAGGGTACAGTTCAGAGTTAGGTACACAAATGTTCACTATGCAAGTTGTTGATGAGGTGTGCCTCCCCCCACCCCCGCATTTTCCCGACTGCCATTCCCGCCCCCACCCTCCCCTGGCAGCTTCCCACGACTGCCAATCCCAATAAAGGAATTGTTACTTTGCTCTCACATAAAGGAGACCTAGAAGGACATTGAAACGGCTGCTGTATTGAGTATCTGAAAAGTATTGTGTCTTACTCCCTCACTCCATCCTGCACAGAACGGCCCAACAGGTCTGCCAGAGCTGTAACTCAGACCTTGCTGCTTTCTTACGCTCCCTTCAGCAGTGCTTCTAAAACACATTCAATCTATCTTTGTTAAAATTTCGCTCGAGGTCCTTTCTAAGTTGGCCCTGCCTTCCTGTCCAGCCTCATCTGGAGCTGCACCTCGCATCCGAATAATACAGAACTACTTCCATCCTGGCTCACACCATACTCTTCCACAACTCTGTGCCTTGCTTCTGTGGATTTGTTGAATGCCCCTGTGATCCCTCTTTCCTGAACTTCTGGATGCCTCCTACTCACCTTTACAGATTGAACCTTGGAGCATTATTCCTCCAGGCATCTTTCACTGCTTCCTGCAAAGCTGAATTTGGTTCACCATAGCATCCTGTGCATAAAACTATCATGGTTCTTACCTCATTATATTAAAACTGTAGTTTTGTAAGTCCCTCTGCTCTCGGTGACTGTAGGGGAAAGAATCTTCTCTATCCTCTCCATCCCTCGAACTGAGCACAGGGTCTGCCATCGAGGGCCACAAATACTGGCCACACGAAGCTAAGCTCGATCCCTCCTCCAGACTCTTGGGCGCTCTCTAGGTCTATGACCTCTCTGGAGCTATCCTTCATTCCCATAGTGATCTGACCCTTCATGGCTTTCCCACATTGGGTCTGTGTCTCACTCTCAGAAAGAGTCGTGTTCTGTAGGCAATCTGCAAGAAGCTGAGAAAGAATGCAGATGATCCCTGAGGACATATGGGCACTAGTCCCAGTGGCATAAGGGCGTGCAATCTTGAAAGCAAGCACTGAGGTCCTTCTTCCCTGTTGTGTGACCAAAAGCCAGTTCCAAGACATCACTCCTCACAGAATGTTCTAAGACCTCGAGCATCATCAACTCTTCCAAAGGTAATAAATGTATTTGCTTGGTTACACCGCCCCTTCCAAGCAGGTGGGTTTCTTAATCACTTGGGACGACCAGGTCCCATTTCCCTCCCTGAACTTGCCCGGGTGCAGAGAGTAATTTCTGTATCAATCTTGTGTCCAAGTAGTTGTCCTACGTAACCCGCTGGATTTTTCCTGCTTGGGTTTGGGATTGGGTTTTGATCTGAAGTCATCTCTCAGAGCCTGTAGGGTCTCAGAGAGACTGAAACCATATCTTAACCCTCACTTGAAGTCCTATCCCCTTCCACACCCTAGACAGTACCCCTTCTACTCCCAGCTCCCTAAGCCCCAGAGATTCACCAGGGAAGTGAAGGTATAGGAGCTCTGTGTGCCCACTGGAATCTTCTGGGATTAGTGGGGTGGCGCGACAGGTCCCGGGGATTTTCAGCAGCTTAGAGGAACAGGGCCAAAAAGCGGACCATTCTGGAGCAAGCTTCGGAAGAGCCAGAATTTAGGTCAAGCCTTGCCAGGAACCAGAGAAACCAGAGGAGTGTGGTACTCTGGCCCCTCATTCCCCTGGGTTGAAGTCCCCCAGTTTCTAAGAAATAGGAGGCAATATAGGCGGTCATTTCGACTCTCACCCTCTGACTTCCATGAGTTCTTCCATTAGCTTCACAGGGCAGAACGAAGTCGTGCTGCAGCCCCAATCACTTGCCCGAGATCGATGAGGAATGTGTTCTCACATTTAGGAAATTTAGGCTCTGGGAATCGCTCATCAGACATGAGAGGCTACTTCCTTGCAGTGACCCTTGTAATCCTTTTGACATAAGTGATTCCAGCTAAAGGGATGAGTGGAAGTTAAACCTTCCCCAGGAATGACACCTAGAAATGGGCTAGGTATGGGGACAAAGAGCCTCTAGGAGGAAGTGGATCTAGGCAAATGCAGTGAGTTAACTTTAAACCATCTGCCTTTCATTACTGTGCTCTGTTATAGAACTCTGTGCTCCTGGTCAGAGCCCGGGACACTACCCCTTCTGTACCCAGGCTCCCCAAGCCCTAAAGATTAGCCAGGGAAGTGAAGGTATGGGAGCTCTGTGTGCCCGCTGGAATCTTCTGGGATTCGTGGGATGGAGCGACAGGTCCCAGGGATTTTCACCAGCCTCTAGGAAACAGAACGTTTTCCAATTTTATTTTGGGTAAAGTGCTCATTACAACATGAATACACTGAATACAATATATATTTGGTCCATGAATATAACAACCTGCAGGTACTCAGCAGACTACATATCACAAAAGAGAAGAACCCAGACTAACGGCACATTAGTATGCAGCTGTTGGGGTCCCTTGGGGAGCCTCAGCGAGACAATTCCTCCAGAAAATACTCCTGGGAAGAATTATTTTCCTGAGTATTCATGCCTGATTCTTATCTGACAGCTCTTCAATTAAAAAGTTGTATGTTGGCCAGGCGCGGTGGCTCAGCCTGTCATCCCAGCACTTTGGGAGGCAAAGGCAAGAGGATTGCCTGAACCTGGGGGTTCGAGACCAGCCTGGGCAACTTGGCGAGACTTAATTTCTACAATAAATCACAAAAAAACTAGCCAGCTACTTGGAAGCCTGGGCGGAAGGATCGCCTAAGCCCAGCAGGTTGAGGCCGTGAGCATGCCACTGCCTTCCAGCCTGGGTGAGAAGAGTGAGACTCCAACTTAAAAAAAAAAAGAAAAGGAAGCTGTATGTTTGCTGGAACAACTGCATTTTCATTTACCCCATCAGTGTCTAGGAAGTGGAGACTAGAAGAATGTTGGAGGAGGGGAGAAATTGGCAGAAGAGCCCAAGTTCTGCAAGCCTTATTGAAGGAGGAAAAAAAACCCACAGTGCACCAGGAAAACGCCAGCTTGACAAAGTCTCTTCTGTGCTTTTCTTATTCCTCTCTCTTCATCCTTCATGTGGAAAACAGTCTGGCAGCTCCTCAAAAAATTTAAAAAATGAATTACCCTATGATCCAGCAATTTCACTTCTGGATATACACCCTAAGCAGACAAAACCAGTGCCTCAAAGAGATGTCTGCGCGCCCGTGTTCCTTGCCTTGTTCGCGACAGTTGAGTTCCTGTCAACCTACGTTCCCATCAATGGACGAGTGGATGAAGAAAACGCAACACAGGCGCTGGATGAAATGCCATTCAGCCTTTACAAGGAAGGAGATTCCGTCCTCTGCAACAGTGGGGGTGAGCCCAAAGGACTTTACGCTGAGTGAAATAAGCCAGGCATAGAAAGACAAACACTCCATGACCTCACTTGCATGCGGACTCCAAAGCACTCGCACTCATAGCAGCAGAGAGCAGAGTGGTGGCTACGGTGGCTGGGCGTGAGAGGTGGAGGCATCCCCATGGGGGGGCACAGTCTCAGACAGGAAAAATAGGGGTGTTTTGAGATGTGTTGCACGGCATGATGGATACGGTTGTTAATAATAGTGTGTTAGGGCAGCAGGAGGGTGGGGAAGGAAAAAAAATTAAATAAATAATAAAGAGTAGTGTGTTGGGCCACCCCTTTGGGTCCCCTCCTGCTGTGAGAGCTTCTTTGTCCTCTCAATAAACTCTGCTTTCAAAAAAAATAATATTAATAATAGTGTGTTGTACATTTGAAAATCACTGAGAATAAATGTTAAACATTCTCACCACAAAAAAATGAGTATTGGAGGCGATGGATGTGGTCATTCGCTTGATTGATGGCACATTGTATTCATAAGTCATAACTTCACTCTGGGATGACAGGCGCGGTGGCTCGGCCTGACATCCCAGCTCTTTGGGAGGCAAAGGCAAGAGGATCACCTGAGCCCAGGGGTTCGAGATCCCATAAATATATACAAATATACGTTGCCCATTTATAATAAAAATTGTAAAGAAATTATTTGTTCATGAATGTTTGCAGCTGTATTATTCACAATAACCAGAAACTGAAACTCTTTCTTTCTCTCTCTCTCTCTCTCCAGTCCCCCACAGTCATGCATGAAACACAGAAAGAGCTAAAATCCTCAGATGAACCTGAAGTCATTTGTAGAAGAGATATAAAGTTCCTTTTTTTAAAAGAAGTTCTTGCTCACTTATTAACTGGTACGGTGCTAAAAATCAGTACTACAAAGTCAAAGAAGTCACAGTCAAAAGGACCACCGTTTCCAGCAGTGGCAAGCCAGGCAATGACAAAGGAATTTGAAGCAAACCCACTCACTAGAGACAGCTAAAAAAGCTGCAGAAAAATTGTTTTTTAAATGTCCTAAAAGCAGCAAAGCCTTCAGCCTTGTGCCGCATACAAAAACACACAGAGACAGCTTTGAAACACAGTGAAGCACGAAGGAAGCAAGCTACAAATCGTGTATCTGTACTGCCATTTTTATATAGCTCAAAAACAGGAGAATTAAACTATATCATTTAGGTATGGCTGCTTAGAAGAGAACCCACAAAGCGAAGCAAACGTATGCTGATTATCCAAGTCAGAGCCATGGTTCACCTTGCGGGGAGGCTGGGGTTACTAGACCTTCTGTGGCATCAGGCCTTCCAGTGCTAGAAAAGTTCTGTTGTCTTGATCTGCCTGGTGTTTACACAGCATTTGCTATATGTGACGTCATTAAGTCATGGACCTACCATTTGATCCAGAAATTCCACTACTTGGTATCTACCCAAAGGAAGAGAGGTCGTTATAAAAAAAAAAAAGTACACCTGCGTATTTATAGCAGCACAATTCACAATTTCAGAGATGTGGAATCAGCCTAAATGCCCATCAGCTCATCGGTGGATAATGAAAATGTGATACATACATACATATATATATATATATATATGTACACACACATATGTATAGTCATGCACACACACCATGGAATACTATTCGGTCATAAGAAAGAACGAAATAATGTCTTTTGCAGTAACTTCGATGGAATTGAAGACCATCATCTTAAGTGAAGTAATGCAGGAAAGGAAAATCAAATATCGCATGTTCTCACTTACAAGTGGGAGCCTAATTAAGGGTCTGCAAAAGCATATTGGATAGTATGATGAACATTGCAGACTCAGAAGGGGGAAGATGAAAAAATCACCTGTCAGGTACAACATGCACTCAATGGGGTGACAGTCAGGGCATAAAGCTCAGACTCTACCACTAGACAAAGCAGTCATGTGGCCAGGCATGGTGGTTCACACCTGAAATCCCAGCACTTGGGGAGGCCAAGGCAGAAGGATTGCTTGAGGCCAGGAGTTCAAGACCAACCTGGACTACTTAGAGAGACCTCACCTCTACAAAAAAATTAGCCAAACGTGGTGGCATGCACCTGTAGTCCCAGCTACTCAGAAGGCTGAGGTAGAAGGATTGCCTGAGCCCCGGAAGTCGAGGCTGCAGTGAGCCATGATCATGCCACTGCACTCCAGCCTGGGCACCAGAATGAGACTTCGACTCAAAAAAAAAAACCAAAACAAAAAACACCTGCAGCATGTGTCCTTTCTCTGAGCAAGCTGTTTGCCAGTCTGAGCCTTGATATCCCCATCTCTAAATGAATGAGGTCTCGGTGGCTCAGCCTGTAATCCCGCGCCTTGGGAGGCTGAGGTGAGTGAGCCCACGGGTTCGAGACCCGCCCAGGCAACTTGGCGAGACCTCGTCTCTGCAATAAATCAAAAATTAGCCAGGCATGGTAGCGCGCACCTGTAGTTCCAGCTACTTGGAAGGCTGAGGCAGAAGGATCGCCAGAGCCCAGCAGGTCGAGGCTGCGGTGGCCGGGAGCAGCCACTGCACTCCAGTCTGGGCGACAGTGAGACTCCAACTCAAAAAAAAAAAAAAATGAGGTGGCCCCACGGGGTCTGTGCCAAGTCTATGGTAGCAGATGGCCGGGATAAGACCTGAGCTTTATGGGCAGGAGCCATATGCCCAGTGCAGAAGGGTCTCCTGGAAACTTCCCACAGGGTCACGTCAGGGGATCTTGGGCACCCACCCAACTCTGACCTCTCACCTCCTTCTGGTTCACTAACCCACTCTCCGGCCCCACACTGGTTCCAACCACAGCAGTGCCCTGTGTGCGTTGTTAGGGTCCAGAGTAAACTCTCAGCAACATTTGGCCTCCACTAAGAAGGTGCCTGGAGAGGGTCTGGGAAGGAGGAAGGCACACAGCGAGAGTCCACTACAGTGGTGGAATTTAGTAATTGAATGTTGGCCAGGCTTGGTGGCTCAGCCTGTAATCCCAGCACTTTGGGAGGCCGAGGTGAGTGGATTGCCGGAGCCCGTGGGTTCGAGACCCACCTGGGCAACTTGGCGAGACCTCATCTCTACAATACATCAAAAATCAGCAGGGCATGGTAGCGCACGCCTTTAATTCCGGCTACTCGGAAGGCTGAGGCAAAAGGATCGACGGAGCCCAGTGGGTTGAGGCTGTGGTGCCCGGGAGTGTGCCACTGCACTCCAGTCTGGGCGATGGAGTGAGACTCCAACTCAAAAATAAAATAAAATAAAATAATTGAATGTTAATAACAATCATGAGTGCCTAGTGTATACCAGCATGAATGCACAGTATTTTATAAGCTTTATCTCATTTCATCTTTAAAAAAGTAAGACCCGGCCAGGCTCAGAGGCTCAGCCCGTCATCCCAGCACTTTGGGAGGCCGAGGCGAGTGGATGGCCTGAGCCCGCAGGTTCGAGACCAGCCCAGGCAACTTGGCGAGACCTTGTCTCTACAAAAAAAAAAAAAAAATAGCCAGGCGTGGTAGCGCACGCCTGTAGTTCCGGCTATTTGGAAGGCAGTGACGGAAGGATTGCGGAGCCCAGCAAGCTGACACTAGGGTGGCCGTGAGCGTGCCACTGCACTCCAGCCTGGGCGAAGGAGTGAGACGCCAACTCATAATAAATAAATAAATAAAATAAAACATTTTTTGAGAAGAGGAACCCAAGAGTCAGAGATGCTCATGAACATATCTGAGGGTCTAAGCCTGCACAGCAGAGCATAACCAGTAACACGGCGCCCTGCTGCCTGCCAGGCTGCACACTCAGAGCCCTGCGGCCATGGCCACCTGGGCACGAGCCCGCCTTAAGGGGCAGAATCAAACCAAAGTCTGTGTCTTCTCCACTCCTGGACACCCATTACTGTCCCCAGGAAGGCCAGGCCTGACGACCTCGCCCCAGGGCTGGGTCTTTGCCGCTCCAGGGGAGAACCCTCTGGCTTCACTCCTGACACCGAGCACCCAACCTTGAACACATCACCAGATCGGCTCTTCTTGTGGGAGGCCAGGGGAGAGTTCTGGCCCATCAACTTCCAAAAGGGAGCTTCTCCCAGAGCCTGCAAAGTGCCCTGACCCTAGCCAACATTTCACCTCGCCCATCAGGAAAACAAAGTCCATCCGTGAACGTCCCTGGAAGCCCTTTCAGAGCACCAGCCTTAGCCAGCCACCAGAAAAGGAGACAGCCCCATCCCCATCACCTCTGAGCCCTCTCACTCGGGCCAAAAGCCGACCCCTGGAGACACTTCGAGTCTTGGAACACGGCAAGAGGTTCTTGCGTACATCCTTTCCGGCCTTAAATTAAGCCTGTTTCACGACGTCCCTTCTCTGGGACCCTGAGCGCTCGCTGGGACCCCAGAGGAAAGGAGAAAGCAGACACTTTCACTACCATTCTCACACCAAGATACGTCTGAAGTGAGAAGGAAAGCATTCGGGCCAGGGCACGAGGAACCTGGTCTTTGCTCCTCTTCTGCCACCAGGAAACATGTTCGCCTTGGCTGAGCCTCGTTTCCTGCCATTTGTAGAAACGGAGGCAGCACTGACTGGCCCAGGGGCTCCTCTTCTTGGAAGCCTGCCGAAGCTTGTGACCTCCTCAGTCTTCCCCTCCAGGAAGAATGAAACCAGTGCCCCGCCCCGGCCAGCCCAGTCCCGCTCTATAAAGCAGCCTGCCTCCTGGGTGGCTGATCTGGCAAGTCCCAGCTCTCTGCCCTCCCCAGCCATGAACCTCCGGCCTTGTGGGTTGCTCTTCCTCCTGGCAAGCCTAGTGCCTTCAGGTAAGGTGGGGGTGGGGTCTCCCAGGGCCTGGGACCCTTAGCAAAAGCACCCCATGGGTATAAGCCTGGCCTGGGGGACACGCTACCATCGGATGGGCCAGCAGGCTAGGGACGCGGGCGAGTGGACTTCAGCCTCTGCCCGTCTTGTGTTGTTGCTCCAGCTTGGAGTCTGCCAAAGCCTGAGAGAGGGGCGTGGATTTCGTGGCAGCCATATCCCTGCCCGGCCACCAGACTCCCGCCTCCCCTCTCAGTCCTCGGGCTAGCCTTCGATGCAGCCAACTCGCTCAGACGTGGTCAGGGCTGAGAGAACGGTGTCCGGGATTTGGGTCACAAAACAGTCAGCCGTGCCCCAGGAAGTGAGGGCGGGCCTGGGATCTCTCCCCATCTTGTGAAGACTGGTTTTTCTTTGCTGTGGTTTGATTTCCTTCCTTCAGGAATCTGCATATTTGGAAACGATGGTGTAGAAGTTCGAACCTGCACTAAGCTCAAAGGCCTGTGCTTCTTCGGGTGTCCAATGGGATGGGAGTGGGTGGCGTACTGCCACAACATCTTGTCTTGTTGTATAAAACTCAAAGCTTTTATACCGCCCCAATCCAGAGAACCATGGGACGATAGACCTTTTGCGAGTACTGAGAAGAATAGCTAGAAGGACTAAACTCCTCATCTGTGTATAAGGATCCGAGAGCCCGTATGTGACCCGTGGGCAGTGGATAGGGTCTACACTCTGACAACTTACTGGCAAAAATTCCAGAAGGATTTGGTAAAGAGGACACCGTGGGGATTAGCAGTAGTGGGAAACTGCCAGGGGAAGGGGGTGGGATTGGCAGTTGAGGGAGACTGCCAGGGGATGGAGGGCAGCACCTCATCAACAAGGGTACCTGCATAATCAGCATTTGCATACCTAACCTTGAATTGTACCCCGCTTCTTTAAAATTAAAAAATTTCAAAAAAGAGGTCACTGCAGCGAAAGACGTTCCCTCTCCTTTTTTCTGCCCAGCCATCTCCAATCATTAATTCCTCTCTCAAATTCAAATTCAGCTTATTGATACAAGTCCACGGGCCCCAGTGATCACAAGTTCTGAGGATTAAACAACAGTGCACCCTGTGCAAGTCGCTCTCTTAAGTAGTTTACATGTAATAGCTCACAATATAACCTTCGGTTCCTGCCAGGTTGCAGACGAAGAATCCTTCCCAAGGTCACACAACCAGCATGAGTTATTTAGTACTGGGTTCGAACCCAGGCAGTCTGGAGCTGGTATCTTGACCGCCAAACCGCACCCCTTCTCAAGGAATCTAGAAAGCTGGCGAGATGGTGTTCCGATGAGGAGTCTGGAATCCAGCTAGGCCCCCGGAACCAGCGAGCCCCTCGAAACTTGTCCTAGGCCTCGATGCCATCATGCTGCTGCTTGCCAGGTCGCAGCTGTGGTTCTCCTGAGTCAAGATCCCACACCCGTAATCCCGCACCTTGGGAAGCTGAGGTGAGTGAAATGCCTGAGCCCGCGGGTTCGAGACCCGCCTAGGCAACTTGGCGAGACCTCATCTTTACAATAAATTTTAAAAAAAAATTAACCGGGCATGGTAGCGCGCGCCTGTCGTTCCAGCTACTTGGAAGGCTGAGGCAGAAGGATCGCCGGAGCCCAGCAGGTCGAGGCTGCGGTGGCCGGGAGCGGCCACTGCACTCCAGTCTGGGTGACAGAGTGAGACTCCAACTCAAAAAAAAAAAAAAGGATCCCACACCTGGAACACTGCTGCTCTCACAGCGGTGGCGAAGTGACGGGCCACGCACACCCACGCCACACCTCCGGCTGTCCACAGTTCCAGCCACACTTCCACCCACTGCGGGGTTCCCACCCAAGGGCAGAGACCTCCGGTCTGCATCAAGACCTTCATCAGCCCCTGCTAGGAAGGAGGAGGGCCGCTGAGTTTCAGAGCCTCCCTTCTCTAAGGAGGGTCCTGGAGGGCACGCCCTGAGCACCTGCACTGATGAGCAGGGGTGACCCGTCTGCACAGAGCTCCTCCAATCTCTAATCTCCCAAATTCCTGCAGTAAAAGAAAACCAGAGACCCTCAGGAGTCCACAAGGCTAGCTCCAAGGGAGTGTGCGTTGCCTAGTCCTGTGGGCAGTGGCCCAAGTGGTTCTGTGGTGTCAGGCTGCCTGCATTGCTCATTTCAACCCACCCTCTTGCCCCCAAAAAGAGAAGGGTGCAAAAGCTCATGAAATAATATAAATGCAAGAAAATTAACATAAAAATATAAAATAAAAGAGAAAACTAGCCGGGCTCAGTGGCTCAG